>OZ012737.1:172496453-172773953 GCA_963859935.3 Lathyrus sativus
CAGGCTCTAGCTTTTACATTGAGTGTTCAGGCTCTGGTTTATTTTCGTTGAGCATCCAGGCTCCAGCTTTTATGTTGAGCGTTCAGGCACCGGTTTATTTGCGTTGAGCATCCACGCTCTGGCTTTTACGTGGAGCATTTAGGCTCCGGTTTTGTTTCGTTTAGTATCCAGACTCCGACTTTTACGTTGAGCGTTCAGGCTCCGGCTTATTTACATTGAGTATCCAGACTCCGGCTTTTATGTTGAGTGTTCAGGCTCCGGTTTTGTTTTGTTGAGTATCCAGACTCCGGCTTTGAATTTGAGGGTTCAGGCTCCGGTTTTGTTTCGTTGAGTATCCAGACTCCCGCTTTTACGTTGAGTGTTCAGACTCTAGTTTATTTGCGTTGAGCATCCGGGCTCGGGCTTTTACGTTGAGCATTCAGGCTCCGGTTTTGTTTCTTTGAGTATCCAGACTCCGACTTTTACATTGAGCGTTTAGGCTCCGATTTATTTACATTGAGCATCCAGGCTCCGACTTTTACTTTGAGCATTCAGGCTCCGGTTTTGTTTCGTTGAGTATCCAGACTCCAACTTTTACATTGAGCATTCAGGCTCTGGTTTATTTACATTGAGCATTCAGGCTCCGACTTTTACATTGAGTGTTCAGGCTCCGGTTTATTTGCATTGAGCATCTAGGCTCCAGCTTTTACGTTGAGCGTTCAGGCTCCGGTTTATTTGTGTTGAGCATCCAGGCTGTGGATTTTACGTTGAGCGTTCAGACTCCGGTTTTGTTTCATTGAGTATCCAGACTCCGGCTTTTAAGTTGAGCGTTCAGGCTCCGGTTTTGTTTCATTGAGTATCCAGACTCCGGCTTTTATGTTGAGCGTTCAGGCTCCAGTTTTGTTTCATTGAGTATCCAGACTCTGACTTTTACGTTGAGCGTTCAGACTCCGGTTTTGTTTCGTTGAGTATCGAGACTCCGACTTTTATGTTGAGCGTTCAGGCTCAAGTTTTGTTTCATTGAGTATCGAGACTCCGGCTTTTACCTTGAGCGTTCAGGCTCCGGTTTTGTTTCGTTGAGTATCCAGACTCCGGCTTTTACGTTGAGTGTTCAGACTCCAGTTTATTTGCATTCAGCATCCTGGCTCCGGCTTTTACGTTGAGCATTCAGGCTCCGGTTTTGTTTCATTGAGTATCCAGACTCCGGCTTTTACATTAAACGTTCAGGATCCGGTTTATTTGCATTGAGCATCCAGGCTCCGACTTTTACTTTGAGCATTCAGGCTCCGGTTTTGATTCGTTGAGTATCCAGCCTTCGAGGAGGTCGGAATTCTAATTCGAGTTAATAGATTGATTGAATTTAAGGGATAAAAGTCGAGGAGGTGATTTTCGGATTTATGGAAATGGTATCATGAGTTGTCAGGATGGAGTATGTGTTCTGAATAGTGTGAGTTGGATGACAGTACACTGGAAGAAGGACATTGAGATAAATGCAGTATCCATGCAGGTACTGGGAAGGTGTGACCGAATTTGAGGAATTATTTTGATGACCACAGATGAAGAGAGAAGTGATTGAGTTTGTATATGCTGATTAAATTTGTTGGGGGTCGAAGTGTGAATATCAGAGACTGTTGGGTCTGATACAACTGTTGAATATTTCTGAGTGGGATGGGATAGTATTCCCATGGATTTTGTGTCGGGTTTTCTGAAGAATTTGAAGGAGTATGATTCGATTGGAAATGTTAAGAATGGATTAACAAGAGTAACTCGTTACTTACCAGTGAGGATGAACCATTCTGTTAGATGGGAATCTGAGTTTTTCATTGGGATTTTGAGAGAGTTGCAGACGCTTTGAGCGACATGTTGAAGATAATCTCTGTCTAGCATCCATGGAAGGATGGGTAGACAAAGAGGACTATCCAATATGTAGAGAATTTGTTGAGAGCTTATGTGTTGGATCAAGATGGATCAGGAGATGGTTAATTGCCGTTGATTGAGTTTACCTACAATAACCGCTATTATTCTAGTACCAGAATAACATCGTATGAGACTTTGTTTGGTAAGAGCTGTAGGACTCCTTTGGATAGACGTGTGTCCAGCGAGAGTGTTGTACTCAGGCCGAAGATTGTGCAAGAGACGACTGAAAAGATCAAAAGGATCCAAGAAAGGACGTGTTTTAAGAGTTGCGATAGTAACTGGTGTTGGTCGAACTTGGAGTCTCGGAAGTATATCCTGTGTTTTGTTGATCTGCATCAGAGTGGCGCAGCAGAAGCGTGGGAAAAAATAGCATGTTAGACTGTTTTACCGTTGTCGCTTGTGGGAATTGCATGATGTGTTCATGTGTCTAAGTTGAGGAGGTACATTGATTCAGATGGATAGTATACAAGTGAGAGATGATTTGACTGTTGAGGCATTGCTAGTTCAGGTTGATGAACGAGAAGTAACTTCGAGGTAAAGGGATTCCTTTGGTGGAGGTGATTTGGGAGATTAGGATACGAGAATCGTATCCAGAGTTATTTGGATCAGGCCCAATTTTCAAAATAGTGGATTAATGGTACTAATTAATTGGATTTATTTGATCTATGTGAGTTATTGGATTTAACTGATTTATTCTATTTGGTAGAATAATGTGGGATTACTAGATACTATCCAATTAATGATAAGATGAGATATTTTGGTGAATAAAGGGTCAAGTGGATATTTTATGAGAAATTGATTAGTAGATATTTTGAGAGAAGGGAAATGTGATGGAAAGAAAATAATGGAAGGTATATAAGGATAAGTGGAAGGAAAATAGATGGATAGGAAAACATAAGAGAAGAGAAAGAGGAAGATAAGAGGAAAACTTGGAAAATCATCAAGATCCGATCCAAAGCTTCGATTTAATCAAGGTAAGGGTGAGAAACATTATTATCTTAGCAATGTGTATGATTATGTATGATTGGATTGGGTTGTTGTGAGTTTTCCACCATTTTTCATTTTAGGGCAAAATGGATTTAATCGGTGTAAATCGAAGTTTAACGGTTAAAATCGAGAATAAGTAGTATAGTTTAGTCGGGTATGGTTATACTAAGGTTATGGAAACTGATTGAATGAGAATCGGTCGATTTTGGAGAGAGTTGGAATTTCTGAACAGTGGGAAAATTCTGGTTCGCAGACGTTCGCTAGTTGTTCGCTAGGCGAGCTGGTCGCGAACGCTCACTGGGTCCTCGCCTAGCGAGCTAGTGGCGAGTGGAAACAGAATGTGAGAGGTTCCTTCGTTGGGTAGCGAATGGTTCGCTGGGGGTTCGCTGTGGCGAACAAGGTAGCGAGTGAGGCCTGTAGCATCTGTTTGGGTTCGCTAGCAGTTCGCTAGGCGAACATGTAGCGAAGGTTCACTAACTGCTCGCTAGGCGAGGCATTAGCGAACATGACAGCATTTTGTTTTTCTGTGATTTCATTCCATATTGTGTTGTGGTTCGATCGGGTTCGATTCTTAATGGAATGAAAAGTTATATGTTGTTATATATGTGTTATGGGTAGCCGTATGGCGTGAATCCTAGGTTTTGAGATGTGTACATTATTTGTATTGATTGGAAATGCATGAGAACATAATAGAGGTTATGTGTGCATTGCTTGATAGATGTTTTAAATACATATTGTATGTATGTGATTAAATGTGAATAATGCATGAGAACATATTGTGGATATGTGTGCATTGTTTGATAAATGTGAAGAATGCATGAGAACATATCGTGGATATGTGTGCATTGTGTGATAATGTGGTGATAGTGTTAAATTATGAATACATTGATGAATATTATGTGAATATGTTGTGTGTGCAATCATGATATAATTCTTGAAGTGATGAATTATTGGAATGCATGAGATTAAGATGTCGGTCTTAAGTGCATTTGATTTTCGATTGCATATGCATCATTTAGTCAAGAGGTAATGCTTGCTAGTTTCGTGGAGACTAGTGACTTGTCCCAAACCTAGAAGAGTGGGTTTGAAAGCTTAGAGGACGGGCCTTTGTTGTTATCGGTCTAGAAGAGTGGACCCGGTTTAATGTAAAAACCGAAAAATGATAACGGGTTATCGGTCTAGAAGAGTGGACCCGATTTAATGTAAAAATCGAAAAATGATAACGAGAGTCGGTACCGCATTGCATGAGTTGCATTGAGTTGTTGAGTCACATTGATATATGACATATGCATGAAGAGATGATTATGTGTGAATGATAAGATTGTGGAAATGTGAGTGTATGCATGATGTGAGAATGCTTTGTGAATATTCATGTTGTCTATATATGTGTGGTAAATATATATGACTAAGAGGGTGAATAGTGGTGAGAATTGTGGAATATGCGTATGTGCATTACTTGTGTAATTGAGAAATGTGAATGTGTAATAGTGAATTGGTAGAATTGATGGGCTTTATGTGAGCCATATGGCATGGATAGAATTGTTGATTAAAGTTATGCTTACGTATGTGTACATGACTTGTGTAATTGAAAATGATGAATATGTGATTGTTAGGAGAAGTGTGCATATATACATGATATGTTGATTTAAGAGTGGTGAGTATGTGAGTGTTGTATGAAAGTATGCTATGTGCATGATAATATGCTTGATGATCAACCATGTTAGTTTATATGATGAGGTAATTGAGAGGTATGTGTGAATTGAATATGAAATGTGGTGAGAAATGTGGCATATATGTAATTTATGATTGCTTATATACATAATTATATGCATTGATTATTATGGTAATATTTCTCACCCTTCTGCTGGAATGATGTCCTACATGACATCGTGCAGGTATAAGAGTAGAGTTGTTCGTTGTTGCGAAGTCGCTGTTGGTGCAGCTGTTTAGTATTTTTATTATGTTGGGTCGAGTCATGCTCTGGTCGTGTAACACTGGGATCGCTTGGTTTATGTTTTAGAAATATACTATGTTTTCTTGTTTATTAAAATGATAAGAAGTTGGCCTTAGTGCCCGAGCCTTGTTGATTTATGTGATGAAAACAAATATTTCCTTTATGAAAAATCATTGGAAAAATGAATCCACTGCTACATGCTAATTGAAATTGTAAAATATGATTATTCATTGAAGTGTTGATGAGCATGACAGGTGTTTGAAAGTTTGAAGTGTGACACCCTTGGTTGAATGCATGTTAATTTTACTCTGATTATTTTAATTAATTACGGGGATTAGAGGGGTGTTACATTAGTGGTATCAGAGCAGGTCGGTCCGTCCGACCATGTTGTCTAATGTTATTTGTTCCCTTGTATGCGACATGTGTGTGAAAACACTGTCGATACATGTTTGTCGTTTAACCTTTGTCTGCAGAAGTGGGAGTGATCGAAGTGGGGGAAGAAACTTGTGATTCTCCAGGATGCTGCAAGTGTGGAGTTGTAGCTCAGTGTGTGATTAAACGCTATTATAGTTTGGTAAAGATGGTTTATGCCCCACTATGATTTCGGCTGTCTATTCACAAATTGAGGAACTGATCACCCTTAATCTCTTGTTGATAGTAGTTGGGATTGTGTTGGATGGGATAGACGTGTCTTGCAAGCTTAGATGACGTGAGCAGTGAATTGTTTAGAGTTAAGCCAAGTGCTGAAGAATTGTTTTGATGAGTCGGCGCAGAACAGTGGTGAGATGTTTCATTTTGATGGAAATTTTGAGTGTTAACGAAAGTGGGAAGTTGGCTGTTTGCCGATTAATTGTGGTTGTCTGGAAGTTATTCTTACAAGATAGTGATATACAACCAGGATGTGAAGTGGAGTTGTGATTGACTTAGTTACGGGAACTAGTCCGATATTAAGAGCTCCATATTGTATGTCTATTTGGATAGTCAAGGAATTAAACTGGTTGAGTAGTTTTGAGACTTGTGTCTGGTGTGTGTGATGCGGAAACATAGTGTGAAGTCAAGTATATAAAGGGTGGATAGTGACTTCTGGTGATTATTAAAGGAAATAAAGTGGGGGATACTATATTGGTACAATTAGACCTTTAAACATTTCAAGAGTCAAAGATGTGTTGAATGGCCTTCTAAGTGTGGAAATGTTGTTTTTGTATTTTGTCATAACGGGAGGACCGTAACTCGAAATGACGCAAGATTAGGAGCGCGGAAAGTTATTACAATGCTTTATGCGATGGTGAAGTAGTGACATGGAATTAATTATATATTGATGAAATATGTTTGGATGTTGTGGTAAGTGCGGTTCGTGTTTCGCCATAAGTTCACAACTGAGTGTCCGTTTGACATGGGGTTCTCCATACTTAATTGAGTGAGTAATGGTTGTGTAATCGATGATGTTTGGATGCGTCAAAGAGTATAGAGGATCAATTTGCACATCGAGAATTAGAGTTATCAGTATTGGAGAAGAATTAGTGATATGCCACTGTGAAGAAGTTTAGAGAGTTTTTGGAAAGTTGTCAATAACTCGTGTGTTGGTTTTGCCGAATCCGACGGAACTATTCTTTGTGTTATAATGCTTTATTAATATGACTGGGAGATATGTTAAGTTCAACATCAACGAGTTTTGGCTATGCTTTGAAGCAACTTAAAGTACATAAGGGAATTATCAGACGAGTGATTTAGAGTTGGTTGTTGTTGTGTGTTTGTACCGGAGGTTGGAAGCCTCAATTGTTTAGTTGAGATTTGAGATGGTTAATAATCTTAAGATCTTAAGGTATTTGTTTGATTTGAGAAGTTGAATATGATGTGGAGGAAATAATTGGGACTTCTGAAAGAGTATGGTTTTGGTTGAGTTACCATTCGATTGAGACCAAGTGGTAACTGAGTTATTGCATTGGAAATCTCTGTATGTACCGATGATGATGGTAATGAAGTTAAGACTAATTGAGTAAATTCGGAATATGAGTGTAGTCTGTGAATAGACTTCTCATGGATTTGAACTTTATATGATGAGACTGACTATTGGTATTCTCGTGAGATTCAAGGAGGTCAGAATTCTAATTCGAGTTAATAGATTGATTGAATTTAAGGGATAAAAGTCGAGGAGGTGATTTTCGGATTTATGGAAATGGTATCATGAGATGTCAGGATGGAGTATGTGTTCTGAATAGTGTGAGTTGGATGACAGTACACTGGAAGAAGGACATTGAGATAAATGGAGTATCCATGCAGGTACTGGGAAGGTGTGACCGAATTTGAGGAATTATTTTGATGACCACGGATGAAGAGAAAAGTGATTGAGTTTGTATATGCTGATTAAACTTGTTGGGAGTCGAAGTGTGAATATCAGAGACTGTTGGGTCTGATACAACTGTTGGGTCTGATACAACTGTTGAATATTTCTGAGTGGGATGGGATAGTATTCCCATGGATTTTGTGTCGGTTTTTCTGAAGAATTTGAAGGAGTATGATTCAATTGGAAATGTTAAGAATGGATTAACAAGAGTAACTCGTTACTTACCAGTGAGGATGAATCATTCTGTTAGATGGGAATCTGAGTTTTTCATTGGGATTTTGAGAGAGTTGTAGACGCTTTGAGCGACATGTTGAAGATAATCTCTATCTAGCATCCGTGGAAGGATGGGTAGACAAAGAGGACTATCCAATATGTAGAGAATTTGTTGAGAGCTTATGTGTTGGATCAAGATGGATCAGGAGATGGTTAATTGTCGTTGATTGAGTTTACCTACAATAACCGCTATTATTCTAGTACCGAAATAACATCGTATGAGACTTTGTTTGGTAAGAGATGTAGGACTCCTTTGGATAGACGTGTGTCCAGCGAGAGTGTTGTACTCAGGCCGAAGATTGTGCAAGAGACGACTGAAAAGATCAAAAGGATCCAAGAAAGGACGTGTTTTAAGAGTTACGATAGTAACTGGTGTTGGTCGAGCTTGGAGTCTCGGAAGTATATCATGTGTTTTGTTGATCTGTATCAGAGTGGCGCAGCGGAAGCGTGGGAAAAAATAGCATGTTAGACTGTTTTACCGTTGTCGCTTGTGGGTATTGCATGATGTGTTCATGTGTCTAAGCTGAGGAGGTACATTGATTCAGATGGATAGTATACAAGTGAGAGATGATTTGACTGTTGAGGCATTGCTAGTTCAGGTTGATGAACGAGAAGTAACTTCGAGGTAAAGGGATTCCTTTGGTGGAGGTGATTTGGGAGATTAGGATACAAGAATCGTATCCAGAGTTATTTGGATCAGGTGACATTTTCGAGGACGAAAATTCCTAAAGTGGGGGAGGGTTGTAACATCCCAATTTTCAAAATAGTGGATTAATGGTACTAATTAATTGGATTTATTTGATCTATGTGAGTTATTGGATTTAACTAATTTATTCTATTTGGTAGAATAATGTGGGATTACTAGATACTATCCAATTAATGATAAGATGAGATATTTTGGTGAATAAAGGGTCAAATGGATATTTTATGAGAAATTGATTAGTAGATATTTTGAGAGAAGGGAAATGTGATGGAAAGAAAATAATGGAAGGTATATAAGGATAAGTGGAAGGAAAATATATGGATAGGAAAACATAAGAGAAGAGAAAGAGGAAGATAAGAGGAAAACTTGGAAAATCATCAAGATCCGATCCAAAGCTTCGATTTAATCAAGGTAAGGGTGAGAAACATTATTATCTTAGCAATGTGTATGATTATGTATGATTGGATTGGGTTGTTGTGAGTTTTCCACCATTTTTCATTTTAGGGCAAAATGGATTTAATCGGTGTAAATCGAAGTTTAACGGTTAAAATCGAGAATAAGTAGTATAGTTTAGTCGGGTATGGTTATACTAAGGTTATGGAAACTGATTGAATGAGAATCGGTCGATTTTGGAGAGAGTTGGAATTTCTGAACAGTGGGAAAATTCTGGTTCGCAGACGTTCGCTAGTTGTTCGCTAGGCGAGTTGGTCGCGAACGCTCGTTGGGTCCTCGCCTAGCGAGCTAGTGGCGAGTGGAAACAGAATGTGAGAGGTTCCTTCGTTGGGTAGCGAATGGTTCGCTGGGGGTTCGCTGTGGCGAACAAGGTAGCGAGTGAGGTCTGTAGCATCTGTTTGGGTTCGCTAGCAGTTCGCTAGGCGAACATGTAGCGAAGGTTCGCTAGCTGCTTGCTAGGCGAGGCATTAGCGAACATGACAGCATTTTGTTTTTCTGTGATTTCATTCCATGTTGTGTTGTGGTTCGATCGGGTTCGATTCTTAATGGAATGAAAAGTTATATGCTGTTATATATGTGTTATGGGTAGCCGTATGGCGTGAATCCTAGGTTTTGAGATGTGTACATTATTTGTATTGATTGGAAATGCATGAGAACATAATAGAGGTTATGTGTGCATTGCTTGATAGATGTTTTAAATACATATTATATGTATGTGATTAAATGTGAATAATGCATGAGAACATATTGTGGATATGTGTGCATTGTTTGATAAATGTGAAGAATGCATGAGAACATATCGTGGATATGTGTGCATTGTGTGATAATGTGGTGATAGTGTTGAATTATGAATACATTGATGAATATTATGTGAATATGTTGTGTGTGCAATCATGATATAATTCTTGAAGAGATGAATTATTGGAATGCATGAGATTAAGATGTCGGTCTTAAGTGCATTTGATTTTCGATTGCATATGCATCATTTAGTCAAGAGGCAATGCTTGCTAGTTTCGTGGAGACTAGTGACTTGTCCCAAACCTAGAAGAGTGGGTTTGAAGGCTTAGAGGACGAGCCTTTGTTGTTATCGGTCTAGAAGAGTGGACCCGGTTTAATGTAAAAACCAAAAAATGATAACGGGTTATCGGTCTAGAAGAGTGGACCGGTTTAATGTAAAAATCGAAAAATGATAACGAGAGTCGGTACCGCATTGCATGAGTTGCATTGAGTTGTTGAGTCACATTGATATATGACATATGCATGAAGAGATGCTTATGTGTGAATGATAAGATTGTGGAAATGTGAGTGTATGCATGATGTGGGAATGCTTTGTGAATATTCATGTTGTCTATATATGTGTGGTAAATATATATGACTAAGAGGGTGAATAGTGGTGAGAATTGTGGAATATGCGTATGTGCATTACTTGTGTAATTGAGAAATGTGAATGTGTAATAGTGAATTGGTAGAATTGATGGGCTTTATGTGAGCCATATGGCATGGATAGAATTGTTGATTAAAGTTATGCTTACGTATGTGTACATGACTTGTGTAATTGAAAATGATGAATATGTGATTGTTAGGAGAAGTGTGCATATATACATGATATGTTGATTTAAGAGTGGTGAGTATGTGAGTGTTGTATGAAAGTATGCTATGTGCATGATAATATGCTTGATGATCAACCATGTTAGTTTATATGATGAGGTAATTGAGAGGTATGTGTGAATTGAATATGAAATATGGTGAGAAATGTGGCATATATGTAATTTATGATTGCTTATATACATAATTATATGCATTGATTATTATGGTAATATTCTCACCCTTCTGCTGAAATGATGTCCTACATGACATCGTGCAGGTATAAGAGTAGAGCTGTTCATTGTTGCAAAGTCGCTGTTGGTGCAGCTGTTTAGTATTTTTATTATGTTGGGTCGAGTCATGCTCTGGTCGTGTAACACTGGGATCGCTTGGTTTATGTTTTAGAAATATACTATGTTTTCTTGTTTATTAAAATGATAAGAAGTTGGCCTTAGTGCCCGAGCCTTGTTGATTTATGTGATGAAAACAAATATTTCCTTTATGAAAAATCATTGGATAAATGAATCCGCTGCTACATGCTAATTGAAATTGTAAAACATGATTATTCATTGAAGTGTTGATGAGCATGACAGGTGTTTGAAAGTTTGAAGTGTGACACCCTTGGTTGAATGCATGTTAATTTTACTCTGATTATTTTAATTAATTACGGGGATTAGATGGGTGTTACATTGAGCGTTCAGGCTCCAGTTTTTTTCGTTGAGTATCCAGACTCCGGCTTTTACGTTGAGTGTTCAGACTCCAGTTTATTTGCATTGAGCATCCAGGCTCCGGCTTTTACATTGAGCATTTAGGCTCCGATTTTCTTTCGTTGAGTATTCAGACTCCGAATTTTACGTTGAGCGTTCAGGCTCCGGTTTAATTGCATTGAGTATCCAGACTCCGGATTTTATGTTGAGCGTTCAGGCTCCGGTTTTGTTTCGTTGAGTATCCAGACTCCGGCTTTTATGTTGAGCGTTCAGGCTCCGGTTTTGTTTCGTTGAGTATCCAGATTCCGGCTTTTACGTTGTGTGTTCAGAGTCGAGTATATTTGCGTTGAGCATCCGAGCTCCGGCTTTTACGTTGAGCACTTAGGCTCCGGTGTTGTTTCTTTGAGTATCTACACTCCTGCTTTTACGTTGAGCGTTCAGGCTCCGACTTATTTGCATTGAGCATCCAGGCTCCGATTTTTACTTTGAGCATTCAGGCTCCAGTTTTGTTTCGTTGAGTATCTAGACTTCGACTTTTACATCGAGCGTTCAGGCTCTGTTTTATTTGCGTTGAGCATCCAGGCTTCGGCTTTTACGTTGAGCGTTCAGGCTTCGGTTTATTTGCGGTTAGCATCCAGGCTCCAGCTTTTACGTTGAGCGTTCAGGCTCCGGTTTATTTGCGTTGAGCATCTTAGCCCCGGCTTTTACGTTGGGCGTTCAGGCTCCGGTTTTGTTTCATTGAATATCCAGACGCCGGCTTTTACGTTGATCGTTCGGGCTCCGATTTTGTTTCGTTGAGTATCCAGACTCCGGCTTTCATGTTGAGCGTTCAGGCTCCAGTTTTGTTTCGTTGAGTATCCATACTCCGGCTTTTACATTGAGCGTTCAGGCTCTAGTTTTTTTTGTTGAGTATCCAGACTCCGGCTTTTACATTGAGTGTTCAGACTCCAGTTTATTTACATTGAGCGTCCAAGCTCCGGATTTTACGTTGAGCATTCTAGCTCCAGTTTTTGTTTGGTTGAGTATCCAGACTGCGGCTTTTATGTTGAGCGTTCAGGTTCCAGTTTTGTTTCGTTGAGTATCCAGACTCCGGCTTTTACATTGAGCGTTCAGGCTCCGGTTTTGTTTCGTTGAGTATCCAGACTCCGACTTTTACGTTGAGTGTTCAGACTCTAGTTTATTTGCGTTGAGCATCCGGGCTCCGGCTTTTACGTTGAGCATTCAGGCTCCGGTTTTTTTTCTTTGAGTATCCAGACTCTGGCATTTACATTGAGTGTTCAGGCTCCGATTTATTTGCATTGAGCATCCAGGCTCCGACTTTAACTTTGAGCATCAGGCTCCGATTTTGTTTCGTTGAGTATCTAGACTCCGGCTTTTACGTTGAGCGTTCAGACTCCGGTTTATTTGCATTGAGTATCCAGGCTCTGGCTTTTACATTAAGCGTTCAGGCTCTAGTTTATTTGCATTGAGCATCCAGGCTCACGCTTTTACATTGAGTGTTCAGGCACCAGTTTATTTGCGTTGAGCATCCAGGCTCCAGCTTTTACGTTGAGCGTTTAGGCTCCGGTTTTGTTTTGTTGAGTATCCAGACTCCGACTTTTACGTTGAGCCTTCAGGCTCCGGTTTATTTGCATTGAGTATCCAGACTCCGGCTTTTATGTTTAGCGTTCAGGCCCCGGTTTTGTTTCGTTGAGTATTAGGACTCCGGCTTTTACGTTGAGCGTTCAAGCGACGATTTTCTTTTGTTGAGTATCCAGACTCCGGCTTTTACGTTGAGTGTTCAGACTCCAGTTTATTTGCGTTGAGCATCCGGGCTCCGGCTTTTACGTTGAGCATTTAGGCTCCGATTTTCTTTCGTTGAGTATCCAGACTCCGACTTTTACGTTGAGCGTTCAGGCTCCGGTTTATTTGCATTGAACATCCAGGCTTCGGCTTTTACGTTGAGCATTCAGGCTCAAGT
Organism: Lathyrus sativus; assembly: GCA_963859935.3. Lineage (NCBI taxonomy): Eukaryota > Viridiplantae > Streptophyta > Magnoliopsida > Fabales > Fabaceae > Lathyrus > Lathyrus sativus. The sequence continues at coordinate 172,509,315 of OZ012737.1, forward strand.
TTATTTGTGTTGAGCATCCAGGCTCCGACTTTTATGTTGAGCGTTCAGGCTCCGGTTTTGTTTCGTTGAGTATCCAGACTACGGCTTTTACGTTGAGCGTTCAGGCTCCGATATTGTTTCGTTGAGTATCCAGACTATGGATTTTATGTTGAGCGTTCAGGGTCCGGTTTTGTTTTGGTGAGTATCTAGACTCCGGCTTTTACGTTGAGCGTTCAAGCTCCGGTTTTTTTCCGTTGAGTATCCAGAGTCTGACTTTTACGTTGAGTGTTCAGACTCCAGTTTATTTGTGTTGAGCATCCAGGCTCCAGCTTTTACATTGAGCGTTCAGGCTCCGGTTTTGTTTCGTTGAGTATCCAGACTCCGGATTTTACGTTGAGCGTTCATGCTCCAATTTATTTGCGTTGACCATCCAGGCTCCGACTTTTACTTTGAGCATTCAGGCTCCGGTTTTGTTTCGTTCAGTATCCAGAATCCGTATTTTACGTTGAGTGTTCAGGCTCCGGTTTATTTACATTGAGCATCCAGGCTCCGACTTTTACGTTGAGCGTTCAGGCTCCGATTTATTTGTGTTGAGCATCCATGCTCCAGCTATTACGTTGAGCGTTCAGGCTTCGGTTTATTTGCATTGAGCATCCAGGCTCCGGGTTTTACGTTGAGCATTCAGGCTCTGGTTTTGTTTTGTTGAGTAGCTAGACTTCGGCTTTTACGTTGGGCATTTAGGCTCAGATTTTATTTCGTTGAGTATCCAGACTTCGGCTTTTATGTTGAGCGTTCAGGCTCCGGTTTTGTTTCATTGAGTATCTAGACTCTGGCTTTTACGTTGAGCGTTTAGGCTCCGGTTTTGTTTTGTTGAGCATCCAGGCTCTGGCTTTTAAGTTGAGTGTTCAGACTCCAGTTTATTCGCTTTGAGCATCCAGGCTCCGGCTTTTATGTTGAGCGTTTAGGCTCCTGATTTCTATCATTGAGTATCTAGACTCCGTCTTTTAAGTTGAGCGTTCAGGCTATGGTTTAATTGCATTGAGCATCCAGGCTCCGACCTTTACTTTGAGCATTCAAGATCCGGTTTTGTTTCGTTGAGTATCCAGACACCGGCTTTTACATTTAAAGTTCAGGCTCCGGTTTATTTGTGTTGAGCATCAAGGCTCTAACTTTTACATTGAGCGTTCAGGCTCCGGTTTATTTGTGTTGAGTATCCAGGCTCCGGCTTTTACGTTGAGCGTTCAGGCTCCGGGTTTTTTCGTTGAGTATCCAGACTCCGGCTTTTACATTGAAAGTTCAGGCTCCGATTTTGTTTCGTTGAGTATCTAGACTCCGGCTTTTACGTTGAGTGTTCAGGCTCCTGTTTTGTTTTGTTGAGTATCCATACTCCGGCTTTTACGTTTAGTGTTCAGACTCTAGTTTATTTGAGTTGAGCATCCAGGCTCCGACTTTTATGTTGAGCGTTCAGGCTCCGGTTTGGTTTCGTTGAGTATCCAGACTCCGACTTTTACATTGAGTGTTCAGACTCCAGTTTATTTGGGTTGAGCATCTAGACTCCGGCTTTTACATTGAGCATTCAGGTGTCGGTTTTCTTTCGTTGAGTATCCAGACTCCGACTTTTACGTTGAGCATTCAGGCTCCGGTTTATTTACGTTGAGCATCCAGGCTCCGACTTTTACTTTGAGCATTCAGGTTCCGGTTTTGTTTCGTTGAGTATCCAGACTCTGACTTTTACATTGAGCATTCAGGCTCCGGTTTATTTGCATTGAGCATCCAGTCTTCAGCTTTTACGTTGAGCATTCAGGCTCCGTATTATTTGTGTTGAGCATCAAGGCTGCAGCTTTTACGTTGAGCATTCAGGCTCAAGTTTAATTGTGTTGAGGATCCAGGCTCCGACTTTTACGTTGAGCGTTCAGGCTCCGGTTTTATTTCGTTGAGCATCTAGACTCCAACTTTTACATTGAGCGTTCAGGCTCCGCTTTTGTTTCGTTGAGTATCTAGACTCTGGCTTTTATATTGAGTGTTCAGGCTCTGGTTTTGTTTCGATGAGTATCTAGACTCTGGCTTTTATGTTGAGAGTTCAGGCTCCGGTTTTGTTTCGTTGAGTATCTAGACTCCGACTTTTACGTTGAGTGTTTAGGCTCCATTTTTGTTTCGTTGAGTATCCACACTCCGGCTTTTACATTGAGTATTCAGACTCCAGTTTATTTGTGTCGAGCATCTAGGCTCCGGCCTTTACGTTGAGCGTTCAGGCTCCGATTTTGTTTCGTTGAGTATCTAGACTCCGACTTTTACGTTGAGCGTTCAGGCTCCGATTTTGTTTCGTTGAGTATCCAGACTCTGGCTTTTATGTTGAGCGTTCAGGCTTCGAATTTGTTTTGGTGAGTATCTAGACTCTGGCTGTTACGTTGAGCGTTCAGGTTCTGGTTTTATTTCGTTGAGTATCTAGACTCCGGCTTTTACGTTGAGCGTACAAGCTTCGTTTTTTTCGTTGAGTATCTAGACTCCGACTTTTACATTGAGTGTTCAGACTCCCGTTTATTTGTGTTGAGCATCCAGGTTCCGACTTTTACGTTGAGCGTTCAGGCTCCGGTTTTGTTTCGTTGAGTATCCAGACTCCGGATTTTACGTTGAGTGTTCACGCTCTGGTTTATTTGCGTAGATCATCCAGGCTCCGACTTTTACTTTGAGCATTCAGGCTCCGGTTTTGTTTCATTCAGTATCCAGACTCCGTATTTTACGTTGAGTGTTCAGGCTCTGGTTTATTTGCATTGAGCATCCAGGCTCCGACTTTTACGTTGAGTGTTCAGGCTCCGGTTTATTTGCATTGAGCATCCAGGCTCCTACTTTTACGTTGAGCGTTCAGGCTCTAGTTTTGTTTCGTTGAGTATCCAGACTCTGGCTTTTACGTTGAGCGTTTAGGCTCAGATTTTGTTTAGTTGAGTATCCAGACTCCGGCTTTTATGTTGAGCGTTCAGGCTCCGGTTTTGTTTCATTAAGTATCCAGACTCCGGCTTTTACGTTGAGCGTTTAGGATCCAGTTTTGTTTTGTTGAGTATCCAGACTCCGACTTTTTAGTTGAGTGTTCAGACTCCAGTTTATTCGCTTTCAGCATCTAGGCTCCGGCGTTTATGTTGAGCGTTCAGGCTCCAGTTTTCTTTCATTGAGTATCCAGACTCCGTCTTTTACATTCAGCGTTCAGGCCCCAGTTTATTTGCGTTGAGCATCCAGGCTTCGACCTTTACTTTGAGCATTCAAGCTCCGGTTTTGTTTTGTTGAGTATCCAGACTCCGGCTTTTACGTTGAGCGTTCAGGCTCTGGTTTATTTGTGTTGAGCATCCATGCTCCAGCTTTTACGTTGAGCGTTCAGGCTCTTGTATATTTGTGTTGAGTATCCAGGCTCCGGCTTTTACGTTGGGTGTTCAGGCTCCGTCTTTTTTTCGTTGAGTATCCAGACTCCGGCTTTTACGTTGAGCATTCAGGCTCTGATTTTATTTCGTTGAGTATCTAGACTCTGGCTTTTATGTTGATCGTTCAGGCTCTGATTTTGTTTCGTTGAGTATCTAGACTCCGACATTTACGTTGAGTGTCTAGGCTTCGGTTTTTTTTCGTTGAGTATCTATACTTCGGCTTTTACGTTCAGCTTTCAGGCTCCAGTTTTGTTTCTTTGAGTATCCAGACTCCGTCTTTTACATTGAGCGTTCAGGCTCCGGTTTATTTGGGTTGAGCATCCTAGCTCCGGTTTATTTGTGTTGAGCATCCAGGATCCGACTTTTACTTTGAGCATTCTGGCTCCGGTTTTGTTTCTTTGAGCATCCAGACTCTGACTTTTACATTCAGCGTTCAGGCTCCGATTTATTTGCATTGAGCATCCATGCTTCAGCTTTTACGTTGAGCGTTCAGGCTCCGGTTTATTTGCGTTGAGCATCTAGGCTCCAGCTTTTACGTTGAGTGTTCAGACTCAAGGTTATTTGTGTTGAGTATCCAGGCTCCGACATTTACGTTGAGCATTCAGGCTCTGGTTTTGTTTCGTTGAGTATCCAGACTCCGACTTTTACGTTGAACGTTCAGGCTACGATTTTGTTTCATTGAGTATCCAGACTTTGGCTTTTATGTTGAGCGTTCTGGCGCCGGTTTTGTTTTAGTGAGTATCTAGACTCTGGCTTTTACGCTGAGCGTTCAGGCACCGGTTTTATTTCAATATATAATCTAGACTCCAGCTTTTACGTTGAGCGTTCAAGCTCCGGTTTTGTTTCGTTGAGTATCCAGACTCTGACTTTTACGTTGAGTGTTAAGACTCAAGTTTATTTGTGTTGAGCATCCATGCTCCGGCTTTTACGTTGAGCGTTCAGGCTCCTGTTTTGTTTCATTGAGTATCCAGACTCCGACTTTTACGTTGAGCGTTCAGGCTCCGATTTTGTTTTATTGAGTATCCAGACTTTCGCTTTTATGTTGAGCGTTCAGGCGCCGGTTTTCTTTTTGTGAGTATCTAGACTCCGGCTTTTATGTTGAGCGTTCAAGCTCCGGTTTTGTTTAGTTGAGTATCCAGACTCTGACTTTTACGTTGAGCATTCAGGCTCCAATTTATTTGTGTTGAGCATCCAGGTTCCAGCTTTTACGTTGAGCGTTCAAGCTTCGGTTTATTTGCATTGAGCATCCAGGCTCCGGCTTTTACGTTGAGCGTTCAGGATCTGGTTTTATTTCGTTGAGTATCCAGACTCCGGCTTTTACGTTTAGCGTTTAGGCTCAGATTTTGTTTCGTTGAGTATCCAGACTCCGGCTTTTATGTTGAGCGTTCAGGCTCCGGTTTTGTTTCATTCAGTATCTAGACTCCGGCTTTTACGTTGAGCGTTCAGGCTCCGGTTTTGTTTCGTTGAGTATCCATACTCCGGCTTTTACGTTGAGTGTTCAGACTCTAGTCAATTTGCATTGAGCATCCAGGCTCCGGCTTTTACGTTGAGCATTCAGGCTCCGGTTTTGTTTCGTTGGGTATCCAGACTCCGGCTTTTACATTGAGCATTCAGACTCCGGTTTATTTGCATTGAGCATCCAGGCTATGGCTTTTACATTGAGTGTTCAGGCTCTGGTTTATTTGCGTTGAGCATCCAGGCTCCAGCTTTTACGTTTATCGTTCAGGCACCGGTTTATTTGTGTTGAGCATCCAAGCTCCGGCTTTTACGTTGAGCGTATAGGCTCCAGTTTTGTTTCGTTGAGTATCCAGACTCTGACTTTTACGTTGAGCGTTCAGGCTCCGGTTTATTTGCATTGAGTATCCAGACTCCGGCTTTTATGTTGAGCGTTCAGGCTCCGATTTTGTTTCGTTGAGAATCCAGACTCCGACTTTCATGTTGAGCGTTCAGGCTCCGGTTTTGTTTCGTTGATTATCCAAACTGCAGCTTTTACATTGAGTGTTCAGGCTCCAGTTTATTTACATTGAGCATCCAGGCTCTGACTTTTACTTTGAGCATTCAGGCTCCAGTTTTGTTTTGTTGAGTATCCAGACTCCGACTTTTACATTGAGCGTTCAGGCTCTGTTTTATTTGCATTGAGCATCCAGGCTCTGGCTTTTACGTTGAGCATTCAGACTCCGGTTTATTTGCAATGAGCATTCAGGCTCCAGCTTTTACGTTGAGCGTTCAGGCTCCGGTTTATTTGCGTTGAGCATCCAGGCTCCGGCTTTTACGTTGAGCGTTAAGGCTCCGGTTTTGTTTCATTGAGTATCCAGACTCCGGCTTTTACGTTGAGCGTTCAGGCTCCTGTTTTGTTTCGTTATGTATCCAGACTCCGAATTTTACGTTGAGCGTTCAGGCTCCGATTTTGTTTTATTGAGTATCCAGACTTTCGCTTTTATGTTGAGCGTTCAGGCGCCGGTTTTGTTTTTGTGAGTATCTAGACTCCGGCTTTTACGTTGAGCATTCAAGCTCCGGTTTTGTTTAGTTGAGTATCCAGACTCTGAGTTTTACGTTGAGCATTCAGGCTCCGATTTATTTGCGTTGAGCATCTAGGCTCCAGCTTTTACGTTCAGCGTTCAGACTTCGGTTTATTTGCATTGAGCATCCAGGCTCCAGCTTTTACGTTGAGCGTTCAGGTTCTGGTTTTATTTCATTGAGTATCCAGAATCTGGCTTTTACGTTTAGCGTTTAGGCTCAGATTTTGTTTCGTTGAGTATCCAGACTCCGGCTTTTATGTTGAGCGTTCAGGCTCCGGTTTTGTTTCATTGAGTATCTAAACTCCGGCTTTTACGTTGAGCGTTCAGGCTCCGGTTTTGTTTCGTTGAGTATCCAGACTCCGGCTTTTACGTTGAGTGTTCAGACTCTAGTCAATTTTCATTGAGCATCCAGGCTCCGGCTTTTACATTGAGCATTCAGGCTCCGGTTTTGTTTCGTTGAGTATCCAGACTCCGGCTTTTACATTGAGCATTCAGACTCCGGTTTATTTGCATTGAGCATCCAGGCTATGGCTTTTACATTGAGTGTTCAGGCTCTGGTTTATTTGCGTTGAGCATCCAGGCTCCAGCTTTTACGTTTATCGTTCAGGCACCGGTTTATTTGTGTTGAGCATCCAAGCTCCGGCTTTTACGTTGAGCGTATAGGCTCCGGTTTTGTTTCGTTGAGTATCCAGACTCTGACTTTTACGTTGAGCGTTCAGGCTCCGATTTTGTTTCGTTGGAAATCCAGACTCCGGCTTTTATGTTGAGCATTCAGGCTCCGGTTTTGTTTCGTTGATTATCCAAACTGCAGCTTTTACATTGAGTGTTCAGGCTCCAGTTTATTTATATTGAGCATCCAGGCTCCGACTTTTACTTTGAACATTCAGGCTCCAGTTTTGTTTCGTTGAGTATCCAGACTCCGACTTTTACATTGAGCGTTCAGGCTCTGTTTTATTTGCATTGGGCATCCAGGTTCTAGCTTTTACATTGAGCATTCAGACTCCGGTTTATTTGCGTTGAGCATCCAGGCTCCAACGTTTACGTTGAGTGTTCAGGCTCCGGTTTATTTGCGTTGAGCATCCAGGCTCCGGCTTTTACGTTGAGCGTTAAGGCTCCGGTTTTGTTTCATTGAGTATCCAGACTCCGGCTTTTACGTTGAGCGTTCAGGCTCCGGTTTTGTTTCGTTGAGTATCCAGACTCCGACTTTTATGTTGAGCGTTCAGGCTCCGGTTTTATTTCGTTTAGTATCCAGACTCCAGCTTTTACTTTGAGCGTTCAGCCTCCGGTTTTGTTTCGTTGAGTATCTAGACTTTGACTTTTATGTTGAGTGTTCAGACTCTAGTTTATTTGCGTTGAGCATCCAGGCTCCGGCTATTACGTTGAGCGTTCAGGCGCCGGTTTTCTTTCTTTGAGTATCCTGACTCCGATTTTTACGTTGAGCGTTCAGGCTCCGGTTTATTTGTGTTGAGCATCCAGGCTCTGACTTTTACTTTGAGCATTCTGGCTCCGGTTTTGTTTCGTTGAGTATTCAATTTCTGACTTTTACATTCAGCGTTCAGGCTCCGGTTTATTTGCATTGAGCATCCAAGCTTCGGCTTTTATGTTGAGCGTCCAGGCTCCGGTTTATTTGTGTTGAGCATCCAGGCTCCAGCTTTTACGTTGAGTGTTCAGACTCAATTTTATTTGTGTTGAGCATCCAGGCTCCGGCTTTTACGTTAAGCGTTTAGGCTCCGGTTTTGTTTCATAGAGTATCCAGATTCCGGCTTTTACGTTGAGCATTCAGGCTCCGATTTGGTTTCGTTTAGTATCCAGTCTCTGGCTTTTATATTGAGCGCTCTGGCTTCGGTTTTGTTTTGATGAGTATCTAGACTCTGGCTTTTACGTTGAGTGTTCAGGCTCCGGTTTTATTTCGTTGAGTTTCTTGACTCCGGCTTTTACGTTGAGCGTTCAAGCTCCGGTTTTGTTTCGTTGAGTATCCAGACTCCGACTTTTATGTTGAGTGTTCAGACACCAGTTTATTTGTGTTGAGAATCCAGGCTCCGGCTTTACATTGAGCGTTCAGGCTCCGGTTTTGTTTCGTTGAGTATCTAGACTCCGGATTTTACATTTAGCATTCAGGCTCCGATTTATTTGCGTTGAGCATCCAGGCTCCAGCTTTTACGTTGAGCGTTCAGGCTCCGGTTTATTTGCATTGAGCATCCAGGCTCCGGCTTTTACGTTGAGCGTTCAGGCTCTGGTTTTATTTCGTTGAGTATCCAGACTCCGGCTTTTATGTTTAGCGTTTAGGCTCAGATTTTGTTTCGTTGAGTATCCAGACTCCGGCTTTTATGTTGAGCGTTCAGGCTCCGGTTTTGTTTCATTGAGTATCTAGACTCCGGCTTTTATGTTGAGCATTCAGGCTCCGGTTTTGTTTCGTTTAGTATCCATACTCCGGCTTTTACGTTGAGTGTTCAGACTCTAGTCAATTTGCATTGAGCATCCAGGCTCCGGCTTTTACGTTGAGCATTCAGGCTCCGGTATTGTTTCGTTGGGTATCCAGACTCCGGCTTTTACATTGAGCATTCAGACTCCGGTTTATTTGCATTGAGCATCCAGGGTATGGCTTTTACATTGAGTGTTCAGGCTCTGGTTTATTTGCGTTGAGCATCCAGGCTCCAGCTTTTACGTTTATCGTTCAGGCACCGGTTTATTTGTGTTGAGCATCCAAGCTCCGACTTTTACGTTGAGAGTATAGGCTTCGGTTTTGTTTCGTTGAGTATCTAAACTCCGGCTTTTACGTTGAGCGTTCAGGCTCCGGTTTTGTTTCGTTGAGTATCCAGACTCCGGCTTTTACGTTGAGTGTTCAGACTCTAGTCAATTTGCATTGAGCATCCAGGCTCCGGCTTTTACGTTGGGCATTCAGGCTCCGGTTTTGTTTCGTTGAGTATCCAGACTCTGGCTTTTACATTGAGCATTCAGACTCCGGTTTATTTGCATTGAGCATCCAGGCTATGGCTTTTACATTGAGTGTTCAGGCTCTGGTTTATTTGCGTTGAGCATCCAGGCTCCAGCTTTTACGTTTATCGTTCAGGCACCGGTTTATTTGTGTTGAGCATCCAAGCTCCGGCTTTTACGTTGAGCGTATAGGCTCCGGTTTTGTTTCGTTGAGTATCCAGACTCTGACTTTTACGTTGAGCGTTCAGGCTCCGATTTTGTTTCGTTGGAAATCCAGACTCTGGCTTTTATGTTGAGCGTTCAGGCTCCGGTTTTGTTTCGTTGATTATCCAAACTGCAGCTTTTACATTGAGTGTTCAGGCGCCAGTTTATTTATATTGAGCATCCAGGCTCTGACTTTTACTTTGAGCATTCAGGCTCCAGTTTTGTTTCGTTGAGTATCCAGACTCTGACTTTTACATTGAGCGTTCAGGCTCTGTTTTATTTGCATTGGGCATCCAGGTTCTGGCTTTTACATTGAGCATTCAGACTCCGGTTTATTTGCGTTGAGCATCCAGGCTCCAACGTTTACGTTGAGTGTTCAGGCTCTGGTTTATTTGCGTTGAGCATCCAGGCTCCGGCTTTTACGTTGAGCGTTAAGGCTCCGGTTTTGTTTCATTGAGTATCCAGACTCCGACTTTTACGTTGAGCGTTCAGGCTCCGGTTTTGTTTCGTTGAGTATCCAGACTCCGACTTTTATGTTGAGCGTTCAGGCTCCGGTTTTATTTCGTTTAGTATCCAGACTCCAGCTTTTACTTTGAGCGTTCAGCCTCCGGTTTTGTTTCGTTGAGTATCCAGACTTTGACTTTTATGTTGAGTGTTCAGACTCTAGTTTATTTGCGTTGAGCATCCAGGCTCCGGCTATTACGTTGAGCGTTCAGGCGCCGGTTTTCTTTCTTTGAGTATCCTGACTCTGATTTTTACGTTGAGTGTTCAGGCTCCGGTTTATTTGTGTTGAGCATCCAGGCTCTGACTTTAACTTTGAGCATTCTGGCTCCGGTTTTGTTTCGTTGAGTATCCAATCTCTGACTTTTACATTCAGCGTTCAGGCTCCGATTTATTTGCATTGAGCATCCAAGCTTCGGCTTTTATGTTGAGCGTCCAGGCTCCGGTTATTTGTGTTGAGCATCCAGGCTCCAGCTTTTACGTTGAGTGTTCAGACTCAAGTTTATTTATGTTGAGCATCCAGGCTCCGGCTTTTACGTTAAGCGTTTAGGGTCCGGTTTTGTTTCATAGAGTATCCAGATTCCGGCTTTTACATTGAGCATTCAGGCTCCGATTTGGTTTCGTTTAGTATCCAGTTTCTGGCTTTTATATTGAGCGCTCTGGCTCCGGTTTTGTTTTGATGAGTATCTAGACTCTGGCTTTTACGTTGAGTGTTCAGGCTCCGGTTTTATTTCGTTGAGTTTCTTGACTCCGGCTTTTACGTTGAGCGTTCAAGCTCCGGTTTTGTTTCGTTGAGTATCCAGACTCCGACTTTTATGTTGAGTGTTCAGACACCAGTTTATTTGTGTTGAGAATCCAGGCTCCGGCTTTACGTTGAGCGTTCAGGCTCCGGTTTTGTTTCGTTGAGTATCTAGACTCCAGATTTTACGTTGAGCATTCAGGCTCCGATTTATTTGCGTTGAGCATCCAGGCTCCATCTTTTACGTTGAGCGTTCAGGCTCCGGTTTATTTGCATTGAGCATCCAGGCTCCGGCTTTTACGTTGAGCGTTCAGGCTCTGGTTTTATTTCGTTGAGTATCCAGACTCCGGCTTTTACGTTTAGCGTTTAGGCTCAGATTTTGTTTCGTTGAGTATCCAGACTCCGGCTTTTATGTTGAGCGTTAAGGCTCCGGTTTTGTTTCATTGAGTATCCAGACTCCGACTTTTACGTTGAGCGTTCAGGCTCCGGTTTTGTTTCGTTGAGTATCCAGACTCCGACTTTTATGTTGAGCGTTCAGGCTCCGGTTTTATTTCGTTTAGTATCCAGACTCCAGCTTTTACTTTGAGCGTTCAGCCTCCGGTTTTGTTTCGTTGAGTATCCAGACTTTGACTTTTATGTTGAGTGTTCAGACTCTAGTTTATTTGCGTTGAGCATCCAGGCTCCGGCTATTACGTTGAGCGTTCAGGCGCCGGTTTTCTTTCTTTGAGTATCCTGACTCTGATTTTTACGTTGAGTGTTCAGGCTCCGGTTTATTTGTGTTGAGCATCCAGGCTCTGACTTTAACTTTGAGCATTCTGGCTCCGGTTTTGTTTCGTTGAGTATCCAATCTCTGACTTTTACATTCAGCGTTCAGGCTCCGATTTATTTGCATTGAGCATCCAAGCTTCGGCTTTTATGTTGAGCGTCCAGGCTCCGGTTATTTGTGTTGAGCATCCAGGCTCCAGCTTTTACGTTGAGTGTTCAGACTCAAGTTTATTTGTGTTGAGCATCCAGGCTCCGGCTTTTACGTTAAGCGTTTAGGGTCCGGTTTTGTTTCATAGAGTATCCAGATTCCGGCTTTTACATTGAGCATTCAGGCTCCGATTTGGTTTCGTTTAGTATCCAGTCTCTGGCTTTTATATTGAGCGCTCTGGCTCCGGTTTTGTTTTGATGAGTATCTAGACTCTGGCTTTTACGTTGAGTGTTCAGGCTCCAGTTTTATTTCGTTGAGTTTCTTGACTCCGGCTTTTACGTTGAGCGTTCAAGCTCCGGTTTTGTTTCGTTGAGTATCCAGACTCCGACTTTTATGTTGAGTGTTCAGACACCAGTTTATTTGTGTTGAGAATCCAGGCTCCGGCTTTACGTTGAGCGTTCAGGCTCCGGTTTTGTTTCGTTGAGTATCTAGACTCCAGATTTTACGTTGAGCATTCAGGCTCCGATTTATTTGCGTTGAGCATCCAGGCTCCAGCTTTTACGTTGAGCGTTCAGGCTCCGGTTTATTTGCATTGAGCATCCAGGCTCCGGCTTTTACGTTGAGCGTTCAGGCTCTGGTTTTATTTCGTTGAGTATCCAGACTCCGGCTTTTACGTTTAGCGTTTAGGCTCAGATTTTGTTTCGTTGAGTATCCAGACTCCGGCTTTTATGTTGAGCGTTCAGGCTCCGGTTTTGTTTCATTGAGTATCTAGACTCCGGCTTTTATGTTGAGCATTCAGGCTCCGGTTTTGTTTCGTTGAGTATCCATACTCCGGCTTTTACGTTGAGTGTTCAGACTCTAGTCAATTTGCATTGAGCATCCAGGCTCCGGCTTTTACGTTGAGCATTCAGGCTCCGGTATTGTTTCGTTGGGTATCCAGACTCCGGCTTTTACATTGAGCATTCAGACTCCGGTTTATTTGCATTGAGCATCCAGGGTATGGCTTTTACATTGAGTGTTCAGGCTCTGGTTTATTTGCGTTGAGCATCCAGGCTCCAGCTTTTACGTTTATCGTTCAGGCACCGGTTTATTTGTGTTGAGCATCCAAGCTCCGACTTTTACGTTGAGAGTATAGGCTCCGGTTTTGTTTCGTTGAGTATCTAAACTCCGGCTTTTACGTTGAGCGTTCAGGCTCCGGTTTTGTTTCGTTGAGTATCCAGACTCCGGCTTTTACGTTGAGTGTTCAGACTCTAGTCAATTTGCATTGAGCATCCAGGCTCCGGCTTTTACGTTGAGCATTCAGGCTCCGGTTTTGTTTCGTTGAGTATCCAGACTCTGGCTTTTACATTGAGCATTCAGACTCCGGTTTATTTGCATTGAGCATCCAGGCTATGGCTTTTACATTGAGTGTTCAGGCTCTGGTTTATTTGCGTTGAGCATCCAGGCTCCAGCTTTTACGTTTATCGTTCAGGCACCGGTTTATTTGTGTTGAGCATCCAAGCTCCGGCTTTTACGTTGAGCGTATAGGCTCCGGTTTTGTTTCGTTGAGTATCCAGACTCTGACTTTTACGTTGAGCGTTCAGGCTCCGATTTTGTTTCGTTGGAAATCCAGACTCCGGCTTTTATGTTGAGCGTTCAGGCTCCGGTTTTGTTTCGTTGATTATCCAAACTGCAGCTTTTACATTGAGTGTTCAGGCGCCAGTTTATTTATATTGAGCATCCAGGCTCCGACTTTTACTTTGAGCATTCAGGCTCCAGTTTTGTTTCGTTGAGTATCCAGACTCCGACTTTTACATTGAGCGTTCAGGCTCTGTTTTATTTGCATTGGGCATCCAGGTTCTGGCTTTTACATTGAGCATTCAGACTCCGGTTTATTTGCGTTGAGCATCCAGGCTCCAACGTTTACGTTGAGTGTTCAGGCTCTGGTTTATTTGCGTTGAGCATCCAGGCTCCGGCTTTTACGTTGAGCGTTAAGGCTCCGGTTTTGTTTCATTGAGTATCCAGACTCCGACTTTTACGTTGAGCGTTCAGGCTCCGGTTTTGTTTCGTTGAGTATCCAGACTCCGACTTTTATGTTGAGCGTTCAGGCTCCGGTTTTATTTCGTTTAGTATCCAGACTCCAGCTTTTACTTTGAGCGTTCAGCCTCCGGTTTTGTTTCGTTGAGTATCCAGACTTTGACTTTTATGTTGAGTGTTCAGACTCTAGTTTATTTGCGTTGAGCATCCTGGCTCCGGCTATTACGTTGAGCGTTCAGGCGCCGGTTTTCTTTCTTTGAGTATCCTGACTCTGATTTTTACGTTGAGTGTTCAGGCTCCGGTTTATTTGTGTTGAGCATCCAGGCTCTGACTTTAACTTTGAGCATTCTGGCTCCGGTTTTGTTTCGTTGAGTATCCAATCTCTGACTTTTACATTCAGCGTTCAGGCTCCGATTTATTTGCATTGAGCATCCAAGCTTCGGCTTTTATGTTGAGCGTCCAGGCTCCGGTTATTTGTGTTGAGCATCCAGGCTCCAGCTTTTACGTTGAGTGTTCAGACTCAAGTTTATTTGTGTTGAGCATCCAGGCTCCGGCTTTTACGTTAAGCGTTTAGGGTCCGGTTTTGTTTCATAGAGTATCCAGATTCCGACTTTTACATTGAGCATTCAGGCTCCGATTTGGTTTCGTTTAGTATCCAGTCTCTGGCTTTTATATTGAGCGCTCTGGCTCCGGTTTTATTTTGATGAGTATCTAGACTCTGGCTTTTACGTTGAGTGTTCAGGCTCCGGTTTTATTTCGTTGAGTTTCTTGACTCCGGCTTTTACGTTGAGCGTTCAAGCTCCGGTTTTGTTTCGTTGAGTATCCAGACTCCGACTTTTATGTTGAGTGTTCAGACACCAGTTTATTTGTGTTGAGAATCAAGGCTCCGGCTTTACGTTGAGCGTTCAGGCTCCGGTTTTGTTTCGTTGAGTATCTAGACTCCAGATTTTACGTTGAGCATTCAGGCTCCGATTTATTTGCGTTGAACATCCACGCTCCAGCTTTTACGTTGAGCGTTCAGGCTCCGGTTTATTTGCATTGAGCATCCAGGCTCCGGCTTTTACGTTGAGCGTTCAGGCTCTGGTTTTATTTCGTTGAGTATCCAGACTCCGGCTTTTACGTTTAGCGTTTAGGCTCAGATTTTGTTTCATTGAGTATCCAGACTCCGGCTTTTATGTTGAGCGTTCAGGCTCCAGTTTTGTTTCATTGAGTATCTAGACTCCGGCTTTTACGTTGAGCATTCAGGCTCCGGTTTTGTTTCGTTGAGTATCCATACTCCGGCTTTTACGTTGAGTGTTCAGACTCTAGTCAATTTGCATTGAGCATCCAGGCTCCGGCTTTTACGTTGAGCATTCAGGCTCCGGTATTGTTTCGTTGGGTATCCAGACTCCGGCTTTTACATTGAGCATTCAGACTCCGGTTTATTTGCATTGAGCATCCAGGGTATGGCTTTTACATTGAGTGTTCAGGCTCTGGTTTATTTGTGTTGAGCATCCAGGCTCCAGCTTTTACGTTTATCGTTCAGGCACCGGTTTATTTGTGTTGAGCATCCAAGATCCGGCTTTTACGTTGAGCGTATAGGCTCCGGTTTTGTTTCGTTGAGTATCTAAACTCCGGCTTTTACGTTGAGCGTTCAGGCTCCGGTTTTGTTTCGTTGAGTATCCAGACTCCGGCTTTTACGTTGAGTGTTCAGACTCTAGTCAATTTGCATTGAGCATCCAGGCTCCGGCTTTTACGTTGAGCATTCAGGCTCCGGTTTTGTTTCGTTGAGTATCCAGACTCCGGCTTTTACATTGAGCATTCAGACTCTGGTTTATTTGCATTGAGCATCCAGGCTATGGCTTTTACATTGAGTGTTCAGGCTCTGGTTTATTTGCGTTGAGCATCCAGGCTCCAGCTTTTACGTTTATCGTTCAGGCACCGGTTTATTTGTGTTGAGCATCCAAGCTCCGGCTTTTACGTTGAGCGTATAGGCTCCGGTTTTGTTTCGTTGAGTATCCAGACTCTGACTTTTACGTTGAGCGTTCAGGCTCCGATTTTGTTTCGTTGATTATCCAAACTGCAGCTTTTACATTGAGTGTTCATGCGCCAGTTTATTTATATTGAGCATCCAGGCTCCGACTTTTACTTTGAGCATTCAGGCTCCAGTTTTGTTTCGTTGAGTATCCAGACTCCGACTTTTACATTGAGCGTTCAGGCTCTGTTTTATTTGCATTGGGCATCCAGGTTCTGGCTTTTACATTGAGCATTCAGACTCCGGTTTATTTGCGTTGAGCATCCAGGCTCCAACGTTTACGTTGAGTGTTCAGGCTCTGGTTTATTTCGTTGAGCATCCAGGCTCCGGCTTTTACGTTGAGCGTTAAGGCTCCGGTTTTGTTTCATTGAGTATCCAGACTCCGACTTTTACGTTGAGCGTTCAGGCTCCGGTTTTGTTTCGTTGAGTATCCAGACTCCGACTTTTATGTTGAGCGTTCAGGCTCCGGTTTTATTTCGTTTAGTATCCAGACTCCAGCTTTTACTTTGAGCGTTCAGCCTCCGGTTTTGTTTCGTTGAGTATCCAGACTTTGACTTTTATGTTGAGTGTTCAGACTCTAGTTTATTTGCGTTGAGCATCCAGGCTCCGGCTATTACGTTGAGCGTTCAGGCGCCGGTTTTCTTTCTTTGAGTATCCTGACTCTGATTTTTACGTTGAGTGTTCAGGCTCCGGTTTATTTGTGTTGAGCATCCAGGCTTTGACTTTAACTTTGAGCATTCTGGCTCCGGTTTTGTTTCGTTGAGTATCCAATCTCTGACTTTTACATTCAGCGTTCAGGCTCCGATTAATTTGCATTGAGCATCCAAGCTTCGGCTTTTATGTTGAGCGTCCAGGCTCCGGTTATTTGTGTTGAGCATCCAGGCTCCAGCTTTTACGTTGAGTGTTCAGACTCAAGTTTATTTGTGTTGAGCATCCAGGCTCCGGCTTTTACGTTAAGCGTTTAGGGTCCGGTTTTGTTTCATAGAGTATCCAGATTCCGACTTTTACATTGAGCATTCAGGCTCCGATTTGGTTTCGTTTAGTATCCAGTCTCTGGCTTTTATATTGAGCGCTCTGGCTCCGATTTTGTTTTGATGAGTATCTAGACTCTGGCTTTTACGTTGAGTGTTCAGGCTCCGGTTTTATTTCGTTGAGTTTCTTGACTCCGGCTTTTACGTTGAGCGTTCAAGCTCCGGTTTTGTTTCGTTGAGTATCCAGACTCCGACTTTTATGTTGAGTGTTCAGACACCAGTTTGTGTTGAGAATCCAGGCTCCGGCTTTACGTTGAGCGTTCAGGCTCCGGTTTTGTTTCGTTGAGTATCTAGACTCCAGATTTTACGTTGAGCATTCAGGCTCCGATTTATTTGCGTTGAGCATCCAGGCTCCAGCTTTTACGTTGAGCGTTCAGGCTCCGGTTTATTTGCATTGAGCATCCAGGCTCCGGCTTTTACGTTGAGCGTTCAGGCTCTGGTTTTATTTCGTTGAGTAACCAGACTCCGGCTTTTACGTTTAGCGTTTAGGCTCAGATTTTGTTTCGTTGAGTATCCAGACTCCGGCTTTTATGTTGAGCGTTCAGGCTCCAGTTTTGTTTCATTGAGTATCTAGACTCCGGCTTTTACGTTGAGCATTCAGGCTCCGGTTTTGTTTCGTTGAGTATCCATACTCCGGCTTTTACGTTGAGTGTTCAGACTCTAGTCAATTTGCATTGAGCATCCAGGCTCCGGCTTTTACGTTGAGAATTTAGGCTCCGGTATTGTTTCGTTGGGTATCCAGACTCCGGCTTTTACATTGAGCATTCAGACTCCGGTTTATTTGCATTGAGCATCCAGGGTATGGCTTTTACATTGAGTGTTCAGGCTCTGGTTTATTTGTGTTGAGCATCCAGGCTCCAGCTTTTACGTTTATCGTTCAGGCACCGGTTTATTTGTGTTGAGCATCCAAGCTCCGGCTTTTACGTTGATCGTATAGGCTCCGGTTTTGTTTCGTTGAGTATCTAAACTCCGGCTTTTAAGTTGA
Source organism: Lathyrus sativus (assembly GCA_963859935.3). NCBI lineage: Eukaryota > Viridiplantae > Streptophyta > Magnoliopsida > Fabales > Fabaceae > Lathyrus > Lathyrus sativus. Next base: position 172,526,560 of record OZ012737.1, read on the forward strand.
GCGTTCAGGCTCCGGTTTTGTTTCGTTGAGTATCCAGACTCCGGCTTTTACGTTGAGTGTTCAGACTCTAGTCAATTTGCATTGAGCATCCAGGCTCCGGCTTTTACGTTGAGCATTCAGGCTCCGGTTTTGTTTCGTTGAGTATCCAGACTCCGGCTTTTACATTGAGCATTCAGACTCCGGTTTATTTGCATTGAGCATCCAGGCTATGGCTTTTACATTGAGTGTTCAGGCTCTGGTTTATTTGCGTTGAGCATCCAGGCTCCAGCTTTTACGTTTATCGTTCAGGCACCGGTTTATTTGTGTTGAGCATCCAAGCTCCGGCTTTTACGTTGAGCGTATAGGCTCCGGTTTTGTTTCGTTGAGTATCCAGACTCTGACTTTTACGTTGAGCGTTCAGGCTCCGATTTTGTTTCGTTGGAAATCCAGACTCCAGCTTTTATGTTGAGCGTTCAGGCTCCGGTTTTGTTTCGTTGATTATCCAAACTGCAGCTTTTACATTGAGTGTTCAGGCGCCAGTTTATTTATATTGAGCATCCAGGCTCCGACTTTTACTTTGAGCATTCAGGCTCCAGTTTTGTTTCATTGAGTATCCAGACTCCGACTTTTACATTGAGCGTTCAGGCTCTGTTTTATTTGCATTGGGCATCCAGGTTCTGGCTTTTACATTGAGCATTCAGACTCCGGTTTATTTGCGTTGAGCATCCAGGCTCCAACGTTTATGTTGAGCGTTCAGGCTCTGGTTTATTTGCGTTGAGCATCCAGGCTCCGGCTTTTACGTTGAGCGTTAAGGCTCCGGTTTTGTTTCATTGAGTATCCAGACTCCGACTTTTACGTTGAGCGTTCAGGCTCCGGTTTTGTTTCTTTGAGTATCCAGACTCCGACTTTTATGTTGAGCGTTCAGGCTCCGGTTTTATTTCATTTAGTATCCAGACTCCAGCTTTTACTTTGAGCGTTCAGCCTCCGGTTTTGTTTCGTTGAGTATCCAGACTTTGACTTTTATGTTGAGTGTTCAGACTCTAGTTTATTTGCGTTGAGCATCCAGGCTCCGGCTATTACGTTGAGCGTTCAGGCACCGGTTTTCTTTCTTTGAGTATCCTGACTCTGATTTTTACGTTGAGTGTTCAGGCTCCGGTTTATTTGTGTTGAGCATCCAGGCTCTGACTTTAACTCTGAGCATTCTGGCTCCGGTTTTGTTTCGTTGAGTATCCAATCTCTGACTTTTACATTCAGCGTTCAGGCTCCGGTTTAATTGCATTGAGCATCCAAGCTTCGGCTTTTATGTTGAGCGTCCAGGCTCCGGTTTATTTGTGTTGAGCATCCAGGCTCCAGCTTTTACGTTGAGTGTTCAGACTCAAGTTTATTTGTGTTGAGCATCCAGGCTCCGGCTTTTACGTTAAGCGTTTAGGGTCCGGTTTTGTTTCATAGAGTATCCAGATTCCGGCTTTTACATTGAGCATTCAGGCTCCGATTTGGTTTCGTTTAGTATCCAGTCTCTGGCTTTTATATTGAGCGCTCTGGCTCCGGTTTTGTTTTGATGAGTATCTAGACTCTGGCTTTTACGTTGAGTGTTTAGGCTCCGGTTTTATTTCGTTGAGTTTCTTGACTCCGGCTTTTACGTTGAGCGTTCAAGCTCCGGTTTTGTTTCGTTGAGTATCCAGACTCCGACTTTTATGTTGAGTGTTCAGACACCAGTTTATTTGTGTTGAGAATCCAGGCTCCGGCTTTACGTTGAGCGTTTAGGCTCCAGTTTTGTTTCGTTGAGTATCTAGACTCCAGATTTTACATTGAGCATTCAGGCTCCGATTTATTTGCGTTGAGCATCCAGGCTCCAGCTTTTACGTTGAGCATTCAGGCTTCGGTTTATTTGCATTGAGCATCCAGGCTCCGGCTTTTACGTTGAGCGTTCAGGCTCTGGTTTTATTTCGTTGAGTATCCAGACTCCGGCTTTTACGTTTAGCGTTTAGGCTCAGATTTTGTTTCGTTGAGTATCCAGACTCCGGCTTTTATGTTGAGCGTTCAGGCTCCAGTTTTGTTTCATTGAGTATCTAGACTCCGACTTTTACGTTGAGCATTCAGGCTCCGGTTTTGTTTCGTTGAGTATCCATACTCCGGCTTTTACGTTGAGTGTTCAGACTCTAGTCAATTTGCATTGAGCATCCAGGCTCCGGCTTTTACGTTGAGCATTCAGGCTCCGGTATTGTTTCGTTGGGTATCCAGACTCCGGCTTTTACATTGAGCATTCAGACTCCGGTTTATTTGCATTGAGCATCCAGGGTATGGCTTTTACATTGAGTGTTCAGGCTCTGGTTTATTTGCGTTGAGCATCCAGGCTCCAGCTTTTACGTTTATCGTTCAGGCACCGGTTTATTTGTGTTGAGCATCCAAGCTCCGGCTTTTACGTTGAGCGTATAGGCTCCGGTTTTGTTTCGTTGAGTATCTAAACTCCGGCTTTTACGTTGAGCGTTCAGGCTCCGGTTTTGTTTCGTTGAGTATCCATACTCCGGCTTTTACGTTGAGTGTTCAGACTCTAGTCAATTTGCATTGAGCATCCAGGCTCCGGCTTTTACGTTGAGCATTCAGGCTCCGGTTTTGTTTCGTTGGGTATCCAGACTCCGGCTTTTACATTGAGCATTCAGACTCCGGTTTATTTGCATTGAGCATCCAGGGTATGGCTTTTACATTGAGTGTTCAGGCTCTGGTATATTTGCGTTGAGCATCCAGGCTCCAGCTTTTACGTTTATCGTTCAGGCACCGGTTTATTTGTGTTGAGCATCCAAGCTCCGGCTTTTACGTTGAGCGTATAGGCTCCGGTTTTGTTTCGTTGAGTATCTAAACTCCGGCTTTTACGTTGAGCGTTCAGGCTCCGGTTTTGTTTCGTTGAGTATCCAGACTCCGGCTTTTACGTTGAGTGTTCAGACTCTAGTCAATTTGCATTGAGCATCCAGGCTCCGGCTTTTACGTTGAGCATTCAGGCTCCGGTATTGTTTCGTTGGGTATCCAGACTCCGGCTTTTACATTGAGCATTCAGACTCCGGTTTATTTGCATTGAGCATCCAGGCTATGGCTTTTACATTGAGTGTTCAGGCTCTGGTTTATTTGCGTTGAGCATCCAGGCTCCAGCTTTTACGTTTATCGTTCAGGCACCGGTTTATTTGTGTTGAGCATCCAAGCTTCGGCTTTTACGTTGAGCGTATAGGCTCCGGTTTTGTTTCGTTGAGTATCGAAACTCCGGCTTTTACGTTGAGCGTTCAGGCTCCGGTTTTGTTTCGTTGAGTATCCAGACTCCGGCTTTTACGTTGAGTGTTCAGACTCTAGTCAATTTGCATTGAGCATCCAGGCTCCGGCTTTTACGTTGAGCATTCAGGCTCCGGTTTTGTTTCGTTGAGTATCCAGACTCCGGCTTTTACATTGAGCATTCAGACTCCGGTTTATTTGCATTGAGCATCCAGGCTATGGCTTTTACATTGAGTGTTCAGGCTCTGGTTTATTTGCGTTGAGCATCCAGGCTCCCGCTTTTACGTTTATCGTTCAGGCACCGGTTTATTTGTGTTGAGCATCCAAGCTCCGGCTTTTACGTTGAGCGTATAGGCTCCGGTTTTGTTTCGTTGAGTATCCAGACTCTGACTTTTACGTTGAGCGTTCAGGCTCCGATTTTGTTTCGTTGGAAATCCAGACTCCGGCTTTTATGTTGAGCGTTCAGGCTCCGGTTTTGTTTCGTTGATTATCCAAACTGCAGCTTTTACATTGAGTGTTCAGGCTCCATTTTATTTATATTGAGCATCCAGGCTCCGACTTTTACTTTGAGCATTCAGGCTCCAGTTTTGTTTCGTTGAGTATCCAGACTCTGACTTTTACATTGAGCGTTCAGGCTCTGTTTTATTTGCATTGGGCATCCAGGTTCTGGCTTTTACATTGAGCATTCAGACTCCGGTTTATTTGCGTTGAGCATCCAGGCTCCAACGTTTACGTTGAGCGTTCAGGCTCTGGTTTATTTGCGTTGAGCATCCAGGCTCCGGCTTTTACGTTGAGCGTTAAGGCTCCGGTTTTGTTTCATTGAGTATCCAGACTCCGACTTTTACGTTGAGCGTTTAGGCTCCGGTTTTGTTTCGTTGAGTATCCAGACTCCAACTTTTATGTTGAGCGTTCAGGCTCCGGTTTTATTTTGTTTAGTATCCAGACTCCAGCTTTTACTTTGAGCGTTCAGCCTCCGGTTTTGTTTCGTTGAGTATCCAGACTTTGACTTTTATGTTGAGTGTTCAGACTCTAGTTTATTTGCGTTGAGCATCCAGGCTCCGGCTATTACGTTGAGCGTTCAGGCGCCGGTTTTCTTTCTTTGAGTATCCTGACTCCGATTTTTACGTTGAGTGTTCAGGCTCCGGTTTATTTGTGTTGAGTATCCAGGCTCTGACTTTTACTTTGAGCATTCTGGCTCCGGTTTTGTTACGTTGAGTATCCAATCTCTGACTTTTACATTCAGCGTTCAGGCTCCGGTTTATTTGCATTGAGCATCCAAGCTTCGGCTTTTATGTTGAGCGTCCAGGCTCCGGTTTATTTGTGTTGAGCATCCAGGCTCCAGCTTTTACGTTGAGTGTTCAGACTCAAGTTTATTTGTGTTGAGCATCCAGGCTCCGGCTTTTACGTTAAGCGTTTAGGGTCCGGTTTTGTTTCATAGAGTATCCAGATTCCGACTTTTACATTGAGCATTCAGGCTCCGATTTGGTTTCGTTTAGTATCCAGTCTCTGGCTTTTATATTGAGCGCTCTGGCTCCGGTTTTGTTTTGATGAGTATCTAGACTCTGACTTTTACGTTGAGTGTTCAGGCTCCGGTTTTATTTCGTTGAGTTTCTTGACTCCGGCTTTTACATTGAGCGTTCAAGCTCCGGTTTTGTTTCGTTGAGTATCCAGACTCCGACTTTTATGTTGAGTGTTCAGACACCAGTTTATTTGTGTTGGGAATCCAGGCTCCGGCTTTACGTTGAGCGTTCAGGCTCCGGTTTTGTTTCGTTGAGTATCTAGACTCCAGATTTTACGTTGAGCATTCAGGCTCCGATTTATTTGCGTTGAGCATCCAGGCTCCAGCTTTTACGTTGAGCGTTCAGGCTCTGGTTTATTTGCATTGAGCATCCAGGCTCCGGCTTTTACGTTGAGCGTTCAGGCTCTGGTTTTATTTCGTTGAGTATCCAGACTCCGGCTTTTACGTTTAGCGTTTAGGCTCAGATTTTGTTTCGTTGAATATCCAGACTCCGGCTTTTATGTTGAGCGTTCAGGCTCCAGTTTTGTTTCATTGAGTATCTAGACTCCGGCTTTTACGTTGAGCATTCAGGCTCCGGTTTTGTTTCGTTGAGTATCCATACTCCGGCTTTTACGTTGAGTGTTCAGACTCTAGTCAATTTGCACTGAGCATCCAGGCTCCGGCTTTTACGTTGAGCATTCAGGCTCCGGTTTTGTTTCGTTGGGTATCCAGACTTTGGCTTTTACATTGAGCATTCAGACTCCGGTTTATTTGCATTGAGCATCCAGGGTATGGCTTTTACATTGAGTGTTCAGGCTCTGGTTTATTTGCATTGAGCATCCAGGCTCCAGCTTTTACGTTTATCGTTCAGGCACCGGTTTATTTGTGTTGAGCATCCAAGCTCCGGCTTTTACGTTGAGCGTATAGGCTCCGGTTTTGTTTCGTTGAGTATCCAGACTCTGACTATTACGTTGAGCGTTCAGGCTCCGGTTTATTTGCATTGAGTATCCAGACTCCGGCTTTTATGTTGAGCGTTCAGGCTTCGATTTTGTTTCGTTGAGAATCCAGACTCCGGCTTTCATGTTGAGCGTTCAGGCTCCGGTTTTGTATTGTTGATTATCCAAACTGCAGCTTTTACATTGAGTGTTCAGGCTCCAATTTATTTACATTGAGCATCCAGGCTCCGACTTTTACTTTGAGCATTCAGGCACTAGTTTTGTTTCGTTGAGTATCCAGACTCCGACTTTTACATTGAGCGTTCAGGCTCTGTTTTATTTGCATTGAGCATCCAGGCTCTGGCTTTTACGTTGAGCATTCAGACTCCGGTTTATTTGCATTGGGCATTCAGGCTCCAGCTTTTACATTGAGCGTTCAGACTCCGGTTTATTTGCATTAAGCATTCAGGCTCCGGCTTTTACGTTGAGCGTTAAGGCTCCGGTTTTGTTTCATTGAGTATCCAGACTCCGACTTTTACGTTGAGCGTTCAGGCTCCTGCTTTGTTTCGTTGAGTATCCAGACTCCAACTTTTACGTTGAGCGTTCAGGCTCCGATTTTGTTTTACTGAGTATCCAGAATTTCGCTTTTATGTTGAGCGTTCAGGCGTCGGTTTTGTTTTTGTGAGTATCTAGACTCCGGCTTTTACGTTGAGCGTTCAAGCTCCGGTTTTTTTTAGTTGAGTATCCAGACTCTGAGTTTTACGTTGAGCATTCAGGCTCCGATTTATTTGCGTTGAGCATCCAGGCTCCAGCTTTTACGTTCAGCGTTCAGAATTCGGTTTATTTGCATTGAGCATCCAGGCTCCGGCTTTTACGTTGAGCGTTCAGGTTCTGGTTTTATTTCATTGAGTATCCAGACTCCGGCTTTTACGTTTAGCGTTTAGGCTCAGATTTTGTTTCGTTGAGTATCCAGACTCCGGCTTTTATGTTGAGCGTTCAGGCTCCGGTTTTGTTTCATTGAGTATCTAAACTCCGGCTTTTACGTTGAGCGTTCAGGCTCCGGTTTTTTTTCGTTGAGTATCCAGACTCCGGCTTTTACGTTGAGTGTTCAGACTCTAGTCAATTTGCATCGAGCATCCAGGCTCCGGCTTTTACGCTGAGCATTCAGGCTCCGGTTTTGTTTCGTTGAGTATCCAGACTCCGACTTTTACATTGAGCATTCAGACTCCGGTTTATTTGCATTGAGCATCCAGGCTATGGCTTTTACATTGAGTGTTCAGGCTCTGGTTTATTTGCGTTGAGCATCCAGGCTCTAGCTTTTACGTTTATCGTTCAGGCACCGGTTTATTTGTGTTGAGCATCCAAGCTCCGGCTTTTATGTTGAGCGTATAGGCTCCGGTTTTGTTTCGTTGAGTATCCAGACTCTAACTTTTAAGTTAAGCGTTCAGGCTCCGATTTTGTTTCGTTGAGAATCCAGACTCCGGCTTTTATGTTGAGCGTTCAGGCTCCGGTTTTGTGTCGTTGATTATCCAAACTGCAGCTTTTGCATTGAGTGTTCAGGCTCCAGTTTATTTATATTGAGCATCCAGGCTCTGACTTTTACTTTGAGCATTCAGGCTCCAGTTTTGTTTCGTTGAGTATCCAGACTCCGACTTTTACATTGAGCGTTCAGGCTCTGTTTTATTTGCATTGAGCATCCAGGTTCTGGCTTTTATGTTGAGCATTCAGACTCCGGTTTATTTCCGTTGAGCATCCAGGCTCCAAGTTTTACGTTGAGCGTTCAGGCTCCGGTTTATTTGCATTGAGCATCCAGGCTCCGGCTTTTACGTTGAGCGTTAAGGCTCCGGTTTTGTTTCATTGAGTATCCAGACTCCGGCTTTTACGTTGAGCGTTCAGGCTCCGGTTTTGTTTCATTGAGTATCCAGACTCCGACTTTTATGTTGAGCGTTCAGGCTCCGGTTTTATTTCGTTTAGTATCTAGACTCCAGCTTTTACTTTGAGCGTTCAGCCTCCGGTTTTGTTTCGTTCAGTATCCAGACTTTGACTTTTATGTTGAGTGTTCAGACTCTAGTTTATTTGCGTTGAGCATCCAGGCTCCGGCTATTACGTTGAGCGTTCAGGCGCCGGTTTTCTTTCTTTGAGTATCCTGACTCCGATTTTTACTTTGAGCGTTCAGGCTCCGGTTTATTTGTGTTGAGCATCCAGGCTCTGACTTTTACTTTGAGCATTCTGGCTCCGGTTTTGTTTCGTTGAGTATCCAATCTCTGACTTTTACATTCAGCGTTCAGGCTCCGGTTTATTTGCATTGAGCATCCAAGCTTCGGCTTTTATGTTGAGTGTCCAGGCTCCGGTTTATTTGTGTTGAGCATCCAGGCTCCAGCTTTTACGTTGAGTGTTCAGACTCAAGTTTATTTGTGTTGAGCATCCAGGCTCCGGCTTTTACGTTAAGCGTTTAGGGTCCGGTTTTGTTTCATAGAGTATCCAGACCCCGGCTTTTACGTTAAGCATTCAGGCTCCGATTTGGTTTCGTTTAGTATCCAGTCTCTGGCTTTTATATTGAGCGCTCTGGCTCCAGTTTTGTTTTGATGAGTATCTAGACTCTGGCTTTTACGTTGAGTGTTCAGGCTCTGGTTTTATTTCGTTGAGTTTCTTGACTCCAGCTTTTACGTTGAGCGTTCAAGCTCCGGTTTTGTTTCGTTGAGTATCCAGACTCCGACTTTTATGTTGAGTGTTCAGACACCAGTTTATTTGTGTTGAGAATCCAGGCTCCGGCTTTACGTTGAGCGTTCAGGCTCCGGTTTTGTTTCGTTGAGTATCTAGACTCCGGATTTTACGTTGAGCATTCAGGCTCCGATTTATTTGTGTTGAGCATCCAGGCTCCAGCTTTTACGTTGAGGGTTCAGGCTTCGGTTTATTTGCATTGAGCATCCAGGCTCCGGCTTTTACGTTGAGCGTTCAGGCTCTGGTTTTATTTCGTTGAGTATCCAGACTCCGGCTTTTACGTTTAGCGTCTAGGCTCAGATTTTGTTTCGTTGAGTATCCAGACTCCGACTTTTATGTTGAGCGTTCAGGCTCCGGTTTTGTTTCATTGAGTATCTAGACTCCGGCTTTTACGTTGAACGTTCAGGCTCCGGTTTTGTTTCGTTGAGTATCCATACTCCGGCTTTTACGTTGAGTGTTCAGACTCTAGTCAATTTGCATTGAGCATCCAGGGTCCGACTTTTACGTTGAACATTCAGGCTCCGGTTTTGTTTCGTTGGGTATCCAGACTCCGGCTTTTACATTGAGCGTTCAGACTTCTGTTTATTTGCATTGAGCATCCAGGCTATGGATTTTACATTGAGTGTTCAGGCTTATGTTTATTTGCGTTGAGCATCCAGGCTCCAGCTTTTACGTTTATCGTTCAGGCACCGGTTTATTTGTGTTGAGCATCCAAGCTCCAGCTTTTACGTTGAGCGTATAGGCTCCGGTTTTGTTTCGTTGAGTATCCAGACTCTGACTTTTACGTTGAGTGTTCAGGCTCTGGTTTATTTGCATTGAGTATCCAGACTCCGGCTTTTATGTTGAGCGTTCAGGCTCCGGTTTTGTTTCGTTGATTATCCAAACTGCAGCTTTTACATTGAGTGTTCAGGCTCCAGTTTATTTACATTGAGCATCCAGGCTCCGACTTTTACTTTGAGCATTCAGGCTCCAGTTTTGTTTCGTTGAGTATCCAGACTCCGACTTTTACATTGAGCGTTCAGGCTCTGTTTTATTTGCATTGAGCATCTAGGCTCTGGCTTTTACGTTGAGCATTCAGACTCCGGTTTATTTGCATTGAGCATTCAGGCTCTAGCTTTTACGTTGAGCGTTCAGGCTATGGTTAATTTGCGTTGAGCATCCAGGCTCCGGCTTTTACGTTGAGCGTTAAGGCTCCGGTTTTGTTTCATTGAGTATCCAGACTCCGGCTTTTACGTTGAGCGTTCAGGCTCCTGTTTTGTTTCGTTGAGTATCCAGACTCCGCTTTTATGTTGAGCGTTCAGGCGCCGGTTTTGTTTTTGTGAGTATCTAGACTCCGGCTTTTATGTTGAGCGTTCAAGCTCCGATTTTGTTTAGTTGAGTATCCAGACTCTGAGTTTTACGTTGAGCATTCAGGATCCGATTTATTTGCGTTGAGCATCCAGGCTCCAGCTTTTACGTTCAGCGTTCAGACTTCGGTTTATTTGCATTGAGCATCCAGGCTCCGGCTTTTACGTTGAGCGTTCAGGTTCTGGTTTTATTTCATTGAGTATCCAGACTCCGGCTATTACGTTTAGCGTTTAGGCTCAGATTTTGTTTCGTTGAGTATCCAGACTCCGGCTTTTATGTTGAGCGTTCAGGCTCCGGTTTTGTTTCATTGAGTATCTAAACTCCGGCTTTTACGTTGAGCATTCAGGCTCCGGTTTTGTTTCGTTGAGTATCCAGACTTCGGCTTTTACGTTGAGTGTTCAGACTCTAGTCAATTTGCATTGAGCATCCAGGCTCCGGCTTTTACGTTGAGCATTCAGGCTCCGGTTTTGTTTCGTTGAGTATCCAGACTCCGGCTTTTACATTGAGCATTCAGACTCCGGTTTATTTGCATTGAGCATCCAGGTTCTGGCTTTTACGTTGAGCATTCAGACTCCGGTTTATTTGCGTTGAGCATCCAGGCTCCAACTTTTACGTTGAGCGTTCAGGCTCCGGTTTATTTGCTTTGAGCATCCAGGCTCCGGCTTTTACGTTGAGCGTTAAGGCACCGGTTTTGTTTCATTGAGTATCCAGACTCCGGCTTTTACGTTGAGCGTTCAGGCTCCGGTTTTGTTTCGTTGAGTATCCAGACTCCGACTTTTATGTTGAGCGTTCAGGCTCCGGTTTTATTTCGTTTAGTATCCAGACTCCAGCTTTTACTTTGAGCGTTCAGCCTCCAGTTTAGTTTCGTTGAGTATCCAGACTTTGACTTTTATGTTGAGTGTTCAGACTCTAGTTTATTTACGTTGAGCATCCAGGCTCCGGCTATTACGTTGAGCGTTCAGGCGCCGGTTTTCTTTCTTTGAGTATCCTGACTCCGATTTTTACGTTGAGCGTTCAGGCTCCGGTTTATTTGTGTTGAGCATCCAGGCTCTGACTTTTACTTTGAGCATTCTGGCTCCGGTTTTGTTTCGTTGAGTATCCAATCTCTGACTTTTACATTCAGCGTTCAGGCTCCGGTTTATTTGCATTGAGCATCAAAGCTTCGGCTTTTAAGTTGAGCGTCTAGGCTCCGGTTTATTTGTGTTGAGCATCCAGGCTCCAGCTTTTACGTTGAGTGTTCAGACTCAAGTTTATTTGTGTTGAGCATCCAGGATCCGGCTTTTACGTTAAGCGTTTAGGGTCCGGTTTTGTTTCATAGAGTATCCAGACTCCGGCTTTTACGTTGAGCATTCAGGCTCCGATTTGGTTTCGTTTAGTATCCAGTCTCTGGCTTTTATATTGAGCGCTCTGGCTCCGGTTTTGTTTTGATGAGTATCTAGACTCTGGATTTTACGTTGAGTGTTCAGGCTCCGGTTTTATTTCGTTGAGTTTCTTGACTCCGGCTTTTACGTTGAGCGTTCAAGCTCCGGTTTTGTTTCGTTGAGTATCCAGACTCCGACTTTTATGTTGAGTGTTCAGACACCAGTTTATTTGTGTTGAGAATCCAGGCTCCGGCTTTACGTTGAGCGTTCAGGCTCCGGTTTTGTTTCGTTGAGTATCTAGACTTCGGATTTTACGTTGAGCATTCAGGCTCCGATTTATTTACGTTGAGCATCCAGGCTCCGACTTTTACTTTGAGCATTCAGGTTCCGGTTTTGTTTCGTTCAGTATCCAGACTCCATATTTTACGTTGAGTGTTCAGGCTCCGGTTTATTTGCATTGAGCATCTAGGCTCCAGCTTTTACGTTGAGCGTTCAGGCTTCGGTTTATTTGCATTGAGCATCCAGGCTCCGGCTTTTACGTTGAGCATTTAGGCTCTGGTTTTGTTTCGTTGAGTATCCAGACTCCGGCTTTTACTTTGAGCGTTTAGGCTCAGATTTTGTTTCGTTGAGTATCCAGACTCCGGCTTTTATATGGAGCGTTCAGGCTCCGGTTTTGTTTCATTGAGTATCCAGACTCCGGCTTTTACGTTGAGCGTTTAGGCTCTGGTTTTGTTTTGTTGAGTATCCAGACTCCGGCTATTAAGTTGAGTGTTCAGACTCCAGTTTATTCGCTTTGAGCATCCAGGCTCCGGCTTTTATGTTGAGTGTTCAGGCTCCGGTTTTCTATTGAGTATCCAGACTCTGTCTTTTACGTTAAGCGTTCAGGCTCCGGTTTATTTGCGTTGAGCATCCAGGCTCCGACCTTTACTTTGAGCATTCAAGCTCCGGTTTTTTTTCGTTGAGTATCCAGACTCCAGCTTTTACATTGAGCGTTCAGGCTCTAGTTTATTTGTGTTGAGCATCCAGGCTCCAGCTTTTACGTTGAGCGTTCAGGCTCCAGTTTATTTGTGTTGAGTATCCAGGCTCTGGCTTTTACGTTGAGCGTTCAGGCTCCGGTTTTTTTTCGTTGAGTATCCAGACTCCGGCTTTTACGTTGAGCGTTCAGGCTCCGATTTTGTTTCGTTGAATATCTAGACTCTAGCTTTTATGTTGAGCGTTCAGTCTCCGGTTTTGTTTCGTTGAGTATCTAGACTTCGGCTTTTACGTTGAGCGTTCAGGATCCAGTTTTGTTTCGTTGAGTATCCATACTCCAGCTTTTACGTTGAGTGTTCAGACTCCAGTTTATTTGTGTTAGGCATCCAGGCTCCGGCTTTTATGTTGAGCGTTCAGGCTCCGGTTAGGCATCCAGACCTCGGCTTTTACGTTGAGTGTTCAGACTCCAGTTTATTTGCGTTGAGCATCTAGGCTCCGGCTTTTACGTTGAGCATTCAGGCGCCAGTTTTCTTTCATCGAGTATACAGACTCCGACTTTTACATTGAGCGTTCAGGCACCGGTTTATTTGCGTTGAGCATCCAGGCTCCGGCTTTTACGTTGAGCGTTTAGGCTCTGGTTTTGTTTCGTCGAGTATCCAGACTCTGATTTTTACATTGAGCGTTCAGGCTCCGGTTTATTTGCACTGAGTATCCAAAATACGGCGTTTATGTTGAGCGTTCAGGCTCCGGTTTTGTTTCGTTGAGTATCCCGACTCCGGCTTTTACGTTGAGCGTTCAGGCTCCGGTTTTGTTTCGTTGAGTATCCAGACTCCGGCTTTTACATTGAGTGTTCAGACTCCAGTTTATTTCCGTTGAGCATCCGGGCTTCGGCTTTTACGTTGAGCATTCAGGCTCCGGTTTTGTTTCTTTGAGTATCCATACTCCGACTTTTACATTGAGCGTTCAGGCTCCGGTTTATTTGCATTGAGCATCCAGACTCCGACTTTTACTTTAAGCATTCAGGCTCCGGTTTTGTTTTGTTGAGTATCCAGACTCCGACTTTTACGTTGAGCGTTCAGGCTCTGTTTTATTTGCATTGAGCATCCAGGCTCTGGTTTTTACGTTGAGCGTTCAGGATCCGGTTTATTCGCATTGAGCATCCAGGCTCCAGCTTTTACGTTGAGCGTTCAGGCCTCGGTTTATTTGCGTTGAGCATCCAGGCTCCGGCTTTTATGTTGAGCGTTCAGGCTCCAGTTTTGTTTCATTGAGTATCCATACTCCGGCTTTTACGTTGAGCGTTCAGGCTCCGATTTTGTTTCGTTGAGTATCCAGACTCCGGCTTTTATGTTGACCATTCGGTCTCCAGTTTTGTTTCATTGAGTATCCAGACTCCGGCTTTTACATTGAGCGTTCAGGCTCCGGTTTTGTTTCGTTGAGTATCCAGACTCCGTCTTTTACGTTGAGTGTGCAGACTCTAGTTAATTTCCAATGAGCATATAGGCTCCGGCTTTTACGTTGAGCATTCAGGCTCCGGTTTTGTTTCGTTGAGTATCCAGACTCCGGATTTTACGTTAAGCAATCAGGCTCCGGTTTATTTGCGTAGAGCATCCAGGCTCCGAGTTTTACTTTGAGCATTCAGGCTCTAGTTTTGTTTTGTTCAGTATCCAGACTCCGTATTTTACGTTGAGTGTTCACGCTCCGGTTTATTTGCAATGAGCATCCAGGCTCCAACTTTTACGTTGAGCGTTCAGGCTTCGGTTTATTTGCATTGAGCATCCAGGCTCCGGCTTTTACATTGAGCGTTCAGACTCCGGTTTATTTGCATTGAGCATCCAAGCTCTGGCTTTTACATTGAGTGTACAGGCTCTGGTTTATTTGCGTTGAGCATCCAGGCTCCAGCTTTTACGTTTATCGTTCAGGCAGCGGTTTATTTGTGTTGAGCATCCAAGCTCCGGCTTTTACTTTGAGCGTTTAGGCTCCGGTTTTGTTTCGTTGAGTATCCAGACTCTGACTTTTACGTTGAGTGTTTAGGCTCCGGTTTTATTTCGTTGAGTTTCTTGATTCTGGCTTTTACGTTGAGCGTTCAAGCTTCGGTTTTGTTTCGTTTAGTATCCAGACTCCGACTTTTATGTTGAGTGTTCAGACACCAGTTTATTTGTGTTGAGAATCCAGGCTTCGGCTTTACGTTGAGCGTTCAGGCTCCGGTTTATTTGCGTTGAGCATCCAGGCTCCGACTTTTACTTTGAGAATTCAGGCTCCAGTTTTGTTTCTTTCAGTATCCAGACTCCGTATTTTACGTTGAGTGTTCAGGCTCCGGTTTATTTGCATTGAGCATCCAGGCTCCAGCTTTTACGTTTAGCGTTCAGGCTTCGGTTTATTTGCATTGAGCATCTAGGCTCCGGCTTTTACGTTGAGCGTTTAGGCTCTGGTTTTGTTTCGTTGAGTATCCAGACTCCGGCTTTTACTTTGAGCATTTAGGCTCAGATTTTGTTTTGTTGAGTATCCAGACTCCGGCTTTTATGTGGAGCGTTTAGGCTCCGGTTTTGTTTCATTGAGTATCCAGACTCCGAATTTTACGTTGAGCGTTTAGGCTCTGGTTTTGTTTTGTTGAGTATCCAGACTCCGGCTATTAAGTTGAGTGTTCAGACTCCAATTTATTCGCTTTGAGCATCCAGGCTCCGCATTTATGTTTAGTGTTCAGGCTCCGATTTTCTATTGAGTATCCAGACTCTGTCTTTTATGTTAAGCGTTCAGGCTCCGGTTTATTTGTGTTGAGCATCCAGGCTCCGACCTTTACTTTGAGCATTCAAGCTCCGGTTTTTTTTCGTTGAGTATCCAGACTCCAGCTTTTACGTTGAGCGTTCAGGCTCTAGTTTATTTGTGTTGAGCATCCAGGCTCCAGCTTTTACGTTGAGCGTTCAGGCTCCAGCTTATTTGTGTTGAGTATCCAGGCTCCGGCTTTTACGTTAAGCGTTCAGGCTCCGGTTTTTTTCCGTTGAGTATCCAGACTCCGACTTTTACGTTGAGCGTTCAGGCTCCGATTTTGTTTCGTTGAGTATCTAGACTCTAGCTTTTATGTTGAGCGTTCAGTCTCCGATTTTGTTTCGTTGCGTATCTAGACTCCGACTTTTACGTTGAGCGTTCAGGCTCCGGTTTTGTTTCGTTGAGTATCCATACTCCAGCTTTTACGTTGAGTGTTCAGACTCCAGTTTATTTGTGTTAGGCATCCAGGCTCCGACTTTTATGTTGAGCGTTCAGGCTCCAGTTTTGTTTCGTTGAGTATCCAGACCCCGGCTTTTACGTTGAGTGTTCAGACTCCAGTTTATTTGCGTTGAGCATCTAGGCTCCGGCTTTTACGTTGAGCATTCAGGCGCCGGTTTTCTTTCGTCGAGTATACAGACTCCGACTTTTACATTGAGCGTTCAGGCACCAGTTTATTTGCGTTGAGCATCCAGGCTCCGGCTTTTACGTTGAGCGTTTAGGCTCCGGTTTTGTTTCATCGATTATCCAGACTCCGATTTTTACATTGAGCGTTCAGGCTCTGGTTTATTTGCACTGAGTATCCAAAATACAGCTGTTATGTTGAGCGTTCAGGCTCCGGTTTTTTTTCGTTGAGTATCCAGACTCCGGCTTTTACGTTGAGCGTTAAGGCTCCGGTTTGGTTTCGTTGAGTATCCAGACTCCGACTTTTACGTTGAGTGTTCAGACTCTAGTTTATTTGCGTTGAGCATCCGGGCTTCGGCTTTTACGTTGAGCATTCAAGCTTCGGTTTTGTTTCTTTGAGTATCCATACTCCGACTTTTACATTGAGCGTTCAGGCTCCGGTTTATTTGCATTGAGCATCCAGGCTCCGACTTTTACTTTAGGCATTCAGGCTCCGGTTTTGTTTCGTTGAGTATCCAGACTCCGACTTTTACGTTGAGCGTTCAGGCTCTGTTTTATTTGCAATGAGCATCCAGGCTCTGGCTTTTACGTTGAGCGTTCAGGATCCGGTTTATTTGCGTTGAGCTTCCAGGCTCCAGCTTTTACGTTGAGCGTTCAGGCCTCGGTTTATTTGCGTTGAGCATCCAGGCTCCGGCTTGTTGAGCGTTCAGGCTCCGGTTTTGTTTCATTGAGTATCCATGCTCCGGCTTTTACGTTGAGTGTTCAGGCTCCGATTTTGTTTCGTTGAGTATCTAGACTCCGGCTTTTATGTTGAGCATTCGGTCTCCAGTTTTGTTTCATTGAGTATCCAGACTCCGGCTTTTACATTAAGCGTTCAGGCTCCGGTTTTGTTTCGTTGAGTATCTAGACTCCGGCTTTTACGTTGAGTGTTCAGACTCTAGTTAATTTCCAATGAGCATCTAGACTCCGGCTTTTACGTTGAGCATTCAGGCTCCGGTTTTGTTTCGTTGAGTATCCAGACTCCGGATTTTACATTAAGCGATCAGGCTCCGGTTTATTTGCGTAGAGCATCCAGGCTCCGAGTTTTACTTTTAGCATTCAGGCTCTAGTTTTGTTTCGTTCAGCATCCAGACTCCGTATTTTACGTTGAGTGTTCACGCTCCGGTTTATTTGCATTGAGCATCCAAGCTCCAGCTTTTATGTTGAGCGTTCAGGCTTCGGTTTATTTGCATTGAGCATCCAAGCTCTGGCTTTTACATTGAGTGTTCAGGCTCTGGTTTATTTGCGTTGAGCATCCAGGTTCCAACTTTTACGTTTATCGTTCAGGCAGCGGTTTATTTGTGTTGAGCATCCAAGCTCTGACTTTTACTTTGAGCGTTTAGGCTCCGGTTTTGTTTCGTTGAGTATCCAGACTCTGACTTTTACGTTGAGCGTTCAGGCTCCGGTTTATTTGCATCGAGTATCCAGACTCCGGCTTTTATGTTGAGCGTTCAGGCTCCGATTTTGTTTCATTGAGAATCCAGACTCCAACTTTTATGTTGAGTGTTCAGACTCCAGTTTATTTGCGTTGAGCATCCGGGCTCCGACTTTTACGTTGAGCATTCAGGCTCCGGTTTTGTTTCTTTAAGTATCCAGACTCCGGCTTTTACATTGAGTGTTCAGGCTCCGGTTTATTTGCATTGAGCATCCAGGCTCCGACTTTTACTTTGAGCATTCAGGCTCTAGTTTTGTTTCGTTGAGTATCCAGACTCCGACTTTTACATTGAGCGTTCAGGCTCTGTTTTATTTGCATTGAGCATCCAGGCTCCGGGTTTTACGTTGAGCATTCAGACTCCGGTTTATTTGCGTGGAGCATCCAGGCTCCAGCTTTTACGTTGAGCGTTCAGACTCCGGTTTATTTGCGTTGAGCATCCAGGCTCCGGCTTTTACGTTGAGTGTTAAGGCTCCGGTTTTGTTGCATTGAGTATCCAGACTCCGGCTTTTACGTTGAGCGTTCAGGCTCCGAATTTGTTTCGTTGAGTATCCAGACTCCGACTTTTATGTTGAGCGTTCAGGCTCCGGTTTTATTTCGTTTAGTATCCAGACTCCAACTTTTACATTGAGCGTTCAGCCTCCGGTTTTGTTTCATTGAGTATCCAGACTCTGGCTTTTACATTGAATGTTCAGACTCCAGTTTATTTGCGTTGAGCATCCAGGCTCCGGCTATTATGTTGAGCGTTCAGGCGCCGATTTTCTTTCTTTGAGTATCCCGACTCCGATTTTTACGTTGAGCGTTCAGGCTCCGGTTTATTTGTGTTGAGCATCCAGGCTCTGACTTTTACTTTGAGCATTATGGTTCCGGTTTTGTTTCGTTTAGTATCCAATCTCTGACTTTTACATTCAGCGTTCAGGCTCCGGTTTATTTGCATTGAGCATCCAGGCTTCGACTTTTATGTTGAGCGTCCAGGCTCTGGTTTATTTGCGTTGAGCATCCAGGCTCCAGCTTTTACGTTGAGTGTTCAGACTCAAGTTTATTTGTGTTGAGCATCCAGGCTCCGGCTTTTATGTTAAGCGTTTAGGCTCCGATTTGATATCGTTGAGTATCCAGTCTCTGGCTTTTATGTTGAGCATTCTGGCTCCGGTTTTGTTTTGATGAGTATCTAGACTCTGGCTTTTACGTTGAGTGTTCAGGCTCTGGTTTTATTTCGTTGAGTTTCTTGACTCCGGCTTTTACATTGAGCGTTCAAGCTCTGGTTTTGTTTCGTTGAGTAAGCAGACTCCGATATTTACATTGAGCGTTCAGGCTCCGGTTTAATTGCATTGAGTATCCAGACTCCGACTTTTATGTTGACCGTTCAGGCTCCGGTTTTGTTTCGTTAAGTATCCAGACTCTGGCTTTTACGTTGAGTGTTCAGGCTCCAGTTTTGTTTCCTTGAGTATCCAGACTCCGGCTTTTACGTTGAGTGTTCAGACTCCAGTTTATTTGCGTTGAGCATCCGAACTTCGGCTTTTACGTTGAGCATTCAGGCTCCGGTTTTGTTTCTTTGAGTATCCATTCTCCGGCTTTTACATTGAGCGTTCAGGATTCGGTTTATTTGCATTGAGCATCCAGGCTCCGACTTTTACTTTGAGCATTCAGGCTCCGGTTTTGTTTCGTTGAGTATCCAGACTCCACTTTTTGCGTTGAGCGTTCAGGCTCTGTTTTATTTGCATTGAGCATCTAGGCTCCGGCTTTTACTTTGAGCGTTCAGGCTCCGGTTTATTTGCGTTGAGCATCCAGGCTCCAGCTTTTACGTTGAGCGTTCAGGCTTCAGTTTATTTGCGTTGAGCATCCAGGCTCTGGCTTTTACGTTGAGCGTTCAGGCTCCGGTTTTGTTTCATTGAGTATCCAGACTCCGACTTTTACGTTGAGCTTTCAGGCTCCGATTTTGTTTCGTTGAGTATCCAGACTCCGGCTTTTATGTTGAGCGTTCAGGCTGCACTTTTGTTTCATTGAGTATCCAGACTCCGGCTTTTACATTGAGCGTTCAGGCTCCGGTTTTGTTTCGTTGAGTATCCAGACTCCGACTTTTATGTTGAGTGTTCAGACTCTAGTTAATTTGCAATGAGCATTCAGGCTCCGGCTTTTACGTTGAGCATTCAGGCTCCGGTTTTGTTTTGTTGAGTATCCAGACTCCGGCTTTTGCATTTAGCATTCAGGCTCCGGTTTATTTGCATTGAGCATGTAGGCTCTGACTTTTACTTCGAGCATTCAGGCTCCAGTTTTATTTCATTGAGTATCCAGACTCCGGCTTTTACGGTGAGCGTTCAGACTGCGGTTTATTTGCAATGAGCATCCCGGCTCTGGCTTTTACATTGATTGTTCAGGCTCTGGTTTATTCGCGTTGAGCATCCAGGCTTCAGCTTTTACGTTGAGTTTTCAGGCACCGGTTTATTTGCATTGAGCATCCAGGCTCCGGCTTTTACGCTGAGCGTTTAGGCTCTGGTTTTGTTTCGTTGAGTATCCAGACTCTGACTTTTACGTTGAGCGTTCAGGCTCCGGTTTAATTGCATTGAGTATCCAGACTCCGGCTTTTATGTTGAGCGTTCAGGCTCCGATTTTTTTTTGTTGAGTATCCAGACTCCTGCTTTTACGTTGAGCGTTCAAGCTCCGGTTTTGTTTCGTTGAGTATCCAAACTCCAGCTTTTACGTTGAGTGTTCAGACTCCAATTTATTTGCATTGAGCATCCGGGCTCCGGCTTTTACGTTGAGCATTCAGGCTCCGATTTTGTTTCTTTGAGTATCCAGACTCCGGCTTTTACATTGAGCGTTCAGGCTGCGGTTTATTTGCATTGAGCATCCAGACTCCGACTTTTACTTTGAGCATTCAGGCTCCGATTTTGTTTCGTTGAGTATCCAGACTCCGACTTTTACGTTGAGCGTTTAGGCTCTGTTTTATTTGCATTGAGCATTCAGGCTCCGGCTTTTATGTTGAGCGTTAAGGCTCAGGTTTATTTGCGGTGAGCATCCAGGCTCCAGCTTTTACGATGAGCATTCAGGCTACGGTTTATTAGCGTTGAGCATCCAGGCTCTGGCTTTTACGTTGAGCATTCAGGCTCCGGTTTTGTTTCATTGAGTATCCAGACTCCAGCTTTTATGTTGAGCGTTCAGGCTCCGATTTTGTTTCGTTGAGTATCGAGACTCCGACTTTTATGTTGAGCGTTCAGGCTCCGGTTTTGTTTCGTTGAGTATCCAGACTCCGGATTTTATGTTGAGCGTTCAGCCTCCGGTTTTGTTTCATTGAGTATCCAGACTCCGGTGTTACGTTGATTCTTTAGATTCCAGTTTATTTGCATTGAGCATCCAGGCTCTGGTTTATTTGCGTTGAGCATCCAGGCTCCAGTTTACGTTGAGTATCCTTACTCCGACTTTTACGTTGAGCGTTCAGGCTCCGGTTTATTTGTGTTGAGCATCCAGGCTCCGACTTTTACTTTGAGTATTCTGGCTCCGCTTTTGTTTCGTTGAGTATCCAGACTCTGACTTTTACATTCACCGTTAAGGCTCCGGTTTATTTGCATTGAGCATCCCGGCTTCGGCTTTTATGTTGAGCGTCCAGGCTCCGGTTTATTTGCGTTGAGCATCCAGGCTCCAGCTTTTACGTTGAGTGTTCAAACTCAAGTTTATTTGTGTTGAGCATCCAGGCTTCGGCTTTTACTTTGAGCGTTCAGGCTCTGGTTTTGTTTCGTTGAGTATACAGACTCCGGCTTTTACGTTGAGCGTTCAGGCTCCGATTTTGTTTCGTTGAGTATCCAGACTCTGGCTTTTATGTTGTGCGTTCAGGCTCCGATTTTGTTTTGGTGAGTATCTAGACTCTGGCGTTTACGTTGAGCGTTCAGGCTCAGGTTTTATTTCGTTGAGTATCTAGACTCCGGCTTTTACGTTGAGCGTTCAAGCTCCGGTTTTGTTTCGTTGAGTATCAAGACTCCGACTTTTACGTCGAGTGTTCAAACTCCAGTTTATTTATGTTGAGCATCCAGGTTCCGGCTTTTACATTGAGCGTTCAGGCTCAGGTTTTGTTTCATTGAGTATCCAGACTCCGTATTTTATGTTGAGCGTTCAGGCTCCGATTTATTTGCGTTGAGCATCCAGGCTCCGACTTTTACTTTGAGCATGCAGGCTCTAGTTTTGTTTCGTTCAGTATCCAGACTTCGTATTTTACGTTGAGTGTTCAGGCTCCAGTTTATTTGCATTGAGCATCCAGACTCCAGCTTTTACGTTGAGCGTTTAGACTTCAGTTTATTTGCATTGACCGTTTAGGCTCTGGTTTTGTTTCGTTGAGTATCCAGACTCTAGCTTTTACGTTGAGCGTTTAGGCTCAGATTTTGTTTCGTTGCGTATCCAGATGCCGGCTTTTATGTGGAGCGTTTAGGCTCCGGTTTTGTTTTATTGAGTATCCAGACTCCGGCTTTTATGTTGAACGTTTAGGCTTCGGTTTTGTTTTGTTGAGTATCCAGACTCCGGCTTTTAAGTTGAGTGTTCAGACTCTAGTTTATTCGCTTTGAGCATCCAGGCTCCGCCTTTTATGTTGAGCGTTCAGACTCCGGTTTTCTTTCATTGAGTATCCAGACTCCGTCTTTTACGTTGAGCTTTCAGGCTCCGATTTTGTTTCGTTGAGTATCCAGACTCCGGGTTTTATGTTGAGCGTTCAGGCACCAGTTTTGTTTCATTGAGTATCCAGACTCCGGCTTTTACATTGAGCGTTCAGGCGCCGGTTTTGTTTCGTTGAGTATCCAGACTCCGACTTTTACGTTGAGTGTTCAGACTCTAGTTAATTTGCAATGAGCATTCAGGCTCCGGCTTTTACGTTGAGCATTCAGGCTCCGGTTTTGTTTCATTGAGTATCCAGACTCCGGCTTTTACATTTAGCGTTCAGGCTCCGGTTTATTTGCATTGAGCATACAGGCTCCGACTTTTACTTCGAGCATTCAGGCTCCGGTTTTGTTTCGTTGAGTATCCAGACTCCGGCTTTTACGGTGAGCGTTCAGACTCCGGTTTATTTGCAATGAGCATCCAGGCTCTGGCTTTTACATTGAGTGTCCAGGCACTGGTTTATTCGCGTTGAGCATCCAGGCTCCAGCTTTTACGTTGAGTGTTCAGGCACCGGTTTATTTGCATTGAGCATCCAGGCTCCGGCTTTTACGTTGAGCGTTTAGGCTCCGATTTTGTTTCGTTGAGTATCCAGACTCTGACTTTTATGTTGAGCGTTCAGGCTCTGGTTTAATTGCATTGAGTATCCAGACTCTGGCTTTTATGTTGAGCGTTCGGGCTCCGATTTTTTTTCGTTGAGTATCCAGACTCTGGCTTTTACGTTGAGCGTTCAGGCTCCGGTTTTGTTTCGTTGAGTATCCAGACTCCGACTTTTACGTTGAGCGTTTAGGCTCTGTTTTATTTGCATTGAGCATCTAGGCTCCGGCTTTTACGTTGAGCGTTAAAGCTCATGTTTATTTGCGTTGAGCATCCAGGCTCCAGCTTTTACGTTGAACGTTCAGGCTACGGTTTATTTGCGCTGAGCATCCAGGCTCCGGCTTTTACGTTGAGCGTTCAGGCTCCGGCTTTGTTTCATTGAGTATCCAGACTCCGACTTTTATGTTGAGCGTTCAGGCTCCGATTTTGTTTCGTTGAGTATCCAGACTCCGACTTTTATGTTAAGCGTTCAGGCTCCGGTTTTGTTTCGTTGAGTATCCAGACTCCGAATTTAATGTTGAGCGTTCAGCCTCCGGTTTTGTTTCGTTGAGTATCCAGACTCCGGCTTTTACGTTGAGTCTTTAGATTCCAGTTTATTTGCATTGAGCATCCAGGCTCCAGCATTTATGATGAGCGTTCAGGCGTCGGTTTTCTTTCGTTGAGTATCCTTACTCCGACTTTTACGTTGAGCATTCAGGCTCCGGTTTATTTGTGTTGAGCATCCAGGCTCCGACTTTTACTTTGAGTATTCTGGCTCCGCTTTTGTTTCGTTGAGTATCCAGACTCTGACTTTTAGATTCACCGTTAAGGCTCCGGTTTATTTGCATTGAGCATCCCGGCTTCGGCTTTTATGCTTAGCGGACAGGCTCCGATTTATTTGCGTTGAGCATCCAGGCTCCAGCTTTTACGTTGAGTGTTCAAACTCAAGTTTATTTGTGTTGAGCATCCAGGCTTCGGCTTTTACTTTGAGCGTTCAGGCTCCGGTTTTGTTTCGTTGAGTATCCAGACTCTGGCTTTTACGTTTAGCGTTCAGGCTCCGATTTTGTTTCGTTGAGTATCCAGACTCTGGCTTTTATGTTGAGCGTTCAGGCTCCGATTTTGTTTTGGTGAGTATCTAGACTCTGGCGTTTACGTTGAGCGTTCAGGCTCGGGTTTTATTTCATTGAGTATCTAGACTCCGGCTTTTACGTTGAGCGTCCAAGCTCCGATTTTGTTTCGTTGAGTATCAAGACTCCGACTTTTACGTTGAGTGTTCAAACTCCAGTTTATTTATGTTGAGCATCCAGGCTCCGGCTTTTACGTTGAGCGTTCAGGCTCAGGTTTTGTTTCATTGAGTATCCAGACTCCGGATTTTATGTTGAGCATTCAGGCTCCAGTTTATTTGTGTTGAGCATCCAGGCTCCGACTTTTACTTTGAGCATGCAGGCTCTAGTTTTGTTTCGTTCAGTATCCAGACTCCGTATTTTACGTTGAGTGTTCAGGCTCTGGTTTATTTGCATTGAGCATCCATGCTCCAGCTTTTACGTTGAGCGTTCAGGCTTCAGTTTATTTGCATTGAGCGTTTAGGCTCTGGTTTTGTTTCGTTGAGTATCTAGACTCCAGCTTTTACGGTGAGCGTTCAGACTCCGGTTTATTTGCAATGAGCATCCAGGCTCTGGCTTTTACATTGAGTGTCCAGGCACTGGTTTATTCGCGTTGAGCATCCAGGCTCCAGCTTTTACGTTGAGTGTTCAGGCACCGGTTTATTTGTATTGAGCATCCAGGCTCCGACTTTTACGTTGAGCGTTTAGGCTCCGATTTTGTTTCGTTGAGTATCCAGACTCTGACTTTTATGTTGAGCGTTCAGGCTCTGGTTTAATTGCATTGAGTATCCAGACTCCGGCTTTTATGTTGAGCGTTCAGGCTCCGATTTTTTTTCGTTGAGTATCCAGACTCCGGCTTTTACGTTGAGCGTTCAGGCTCCGGTTTTGTTTCGTTGAGTATCCAGACTCAAACTTTTACGTTGAGCGTTTAGGCTCTGTTTTATTTGCATTGAGCATGCAGGCTCCGGCTTTTACGTTGAGCGTTAAAGCTCATGTTTATTTGCGTTGAGCATCCAGGCTCCAGCTTTTACGTTGAGCGTTCAGGCTACGGTTTATTTGTGCTGAGCATCCAGGCTCCGGCTTTTACGTTAAGCGTTCAGGCTCCGGTTTTGTTTCATTGAGTATCCAGACTCCGACTTTTATGTTGCGCGTTCAGGCTCTGATTTTGTTTCGTTGAGTATCGAGACTCCGACTTTTATGTTGAGCGTTCAGGCTTCGGTTTTGTTTCGTTGAGTATCCAGACTCCGGATTTTATGTTGAGCGTTCAGCCTCCGGTTTTGTTTCGTTGAGTATCCAGACTCCGACTTTTACGTTGAGTGTTTAGATTCCAGTTTATTTGCATTGAGCATCCAGGCTCCGGCTTTTACGATGAGCGTTCAGGCGTCGGTTTTCTTTCGTTGAGTATCCTTACTCCGACTTTTACGTTGAGCGTTCAGGATCCGGTTTATTTGTGTTGAGCATCCAGACTCTGACTTTTACTTTGAGCATTCTGCTCCGCTTTTGTTTCGTTGAGTATCCAGACTCTGACTTTTACATTCACCGTTCAGGCTCCGGTTTATTTGCATTGAGGATCCCGGCTTCGGCTTTTATGTTAAGCGTCCAGGCTCCGGTTTATTTGTGTTGAGCATCCAGGCTCAAGCTTTTACGTTGAGTGTTCAGACTCAAGTTTATTTGTGTTGAGCATCCTGGCTTCGGCTTTTACGTTGAGCGTTCAGGCTCCAGTTTTTTTCGTTGAGTATCCAGACTCCGGCTTTTACGTTGAGCGTTCAGGCTCCGATTTTGTTTCGTTGAGTATCCAGACTCTGGCTTTTATGTTGAGTGTTCAGGATCCGGTTTTGTTTTGGTGAGTATCTAGACTTTGGCGTTTACGTTGAGCGTTCAGGCTCAGGTTTTATTTCGTTGAGTATCTAGACTCCGGCTTTTACGTTGAGCGTTCAAGCTCCGGTTTTGTTTCGTTGAGTATCAAGACTCCGACTTTTACGTTGAGTGTTCAGACTCCAGTTTATTTGTATTGAGCATCCAGGCTCCGGCTTTTACGTTGAGCGTTCAGGCTCAGGTCTTGTTTCATTGAGTATCCAGACTCCAAATTTTATGTTGAGCGTTCAGGCTCCGGTTTATTTGCGTTGAGCATCCAGGCTCCGACTTTTACTTTGAGCATGCAGGCTACAGTTTTGTTTCTTTCAGTATCCAGACTCCGTATTTTACGTTGAGTGTTCAGGCTGCGGTTTATTTGCATTGAGCATCCAGGCTCCAGCTTTTACGTTGAGCGTCCAGGTTTCAGTTTATTTGCATTGAGCATTCAGGCTCCGGCTTTTACATTGAGCGTTTAGGCTCTGGTTTTGTTTCGTTGAGTATGTAGACTCCAGCTTTTACGTTGAGCGTTTAGGCTCAGATTTTGTTTCGTTGAGTATACAGACTCCGGCTTTTATGTGGAGCGTTTAGGCTCCGGTTTTGTTTCATTGAGTATCTAGACTCCGGCTTTTATGTTGAGCGTTTAGGCTCCGTTTTTTTTTGTTGAGTATCCAGACTCCGGCTTTTAAGTTGAGTGTTCAGACTCCAGTTTATTCGCTTTGAGCATCCAGGCTCCGGCTTTTATGTTGAGCGTTCAGGCTCCGGTTTATTTGCGTTGAGCATCGAGGCCCCAGCTTTTATGTTGAGCGTTCAGGCTCCAATTTATTTGTGTTGAGTATCCAGGCTCTGGCTTTTACATTGAGCGTTCAGGCTGCGGTTTTATTTTTGTTAAGTATCCAGACTCCGGCTTTTACGTTGAACGTTCAGGCTCCAATTTTGTTTCGTTGTGTATCTAGACTCTGGATTTTTTGTCGAGCGTTCAGGCTCCGGTTTTGTTTTGTTGAGTATCTAGACTCCGGCTTTTACGTTGAGTGTTCAGGCTTCAGTTTTGTTTCGTTGAGTATCCATACTCCGGCTTTTACGTTGAGTGTTCAGACTCCAGTTTATTTGTAATGAGCATCCAGGCTCTGACTTTTAGGTTGAGCGTTCAGGCGCTGGTTTTCTTTTGTTAAGTATCCAGACTCCGACTTTTACGTTGAGCGTTCAGGCCCCGATTTATTTGCGTCGAGCATCCAAGCTCCGACTTTTACTTTGAGCATTCAGGTTTCGGTTTAGTTTCGTTGAGTATCCAGACTCTGACTTTTACATTGAGCATTCAGGCTCCAGTTTATTTTCATTGAGCATCCAGGCTTCAGCTTTTACGTTGAGCATTCAGGCTCCGGCTTATTTGCGTTGAGCATCCAGGCTCCAGCATTTACGTTGAGCATTCAGGCTCAAGTTTATTTGTGTTGAGCATCCAGGCTTCAGCTTTTACGTTGAGCGTTCAGGCTCCGGTTTTGTTTCGTTGAGTATCCAGACTCCGGCTTTTACATTGAGCGTTCAGGCTCCGATTTTGTTTCGTTGAGTATCCAGACTCTGGCTTTTATATTGAGCATTCAGGCTCTGGTTTTGTTTCGCTGAGTATCTAGACTCCGGCTTTTATGATGAGCTTTCAGGCTCCGGCTTTGTTTCGTTGAGTATCTTGACTCCGACTTTTACGTTGAGCGTTCAGGCTCCGGTTTTGTTTCGTTGAGTATCCATACTCCGGCTTTTACGTTGAGTGTTCAGACTCTATTTTATTTGTGTTGAGCATCCAGGCTCCGGCTTTTACGTTGAGCATTCAGGCTCCGATTTTGTTTCGTTGAGTATCAAGACTTCGGCTTTTACATTGAGCGTTCAGGCTCCGATTTTGTTTCGTTGAGTATCCAGACTCTGGCTTTTATGTTGAGCGTTCAGGCTCCGGTTTTGTTTTGGTGAGTATCTAGACTCTGGCTTTTATGTTGAGCATTCCGGCTCCTGTTTTATTTCGTTAAGTATCTAGACTCCGGCTTTAACTTTGAGCGTTCAAGCTCTGCTTTTGTTTCGTTGAGTATCCAGACTACGACTTTTACGTTGAGTGTTCAGACTCCAATTTATTTGTGTTGAGCATCCAGGCTCCGGCTTTTACGTTGAGCGTTCAGGCTCCGGTTTAGTTTCGTTGAGTATCCAGACTCCGAATTTTACGTTGAGCATTCAGTCTCTAGTTTATTTGCGTTGACCATCCAGGCTCCGACTTTTACTTTGAGCGTTCAGGCTCTGGTTTTGTTTCGTTCAGTATCCAGACTCTGTATTTTACGTTGAATGTTCAGGCTCCGATTTATTTGCATTAAGCATCCTGGCTCCGAATTTTACGTTGAGCGTTCAGGTTCCGGTTTATTTGCATTGAGCATCCAGGCTCCAGCTTTTACATTGAGCGTTCAGGCTTCGGTTTATTTGCATTGAGCATCCAGGCTCCGGCTTTTACGTTGAGCGTTCAGGCTCTGGTTTTGTTTTGTTGAGTGTTGTACCCCAAAATTTGCACAACCTTTTCTTACCTGGTTTATGTTTCATTGCATTATCATTTGTATAGTTATATCATTTGCATATCATGGTATCATTCATATAGTAGGGGATCAAGTGTGATTCTTATCAAGAGAAGCCTAGTAAGAGGTCTCATTCAAGATTGAGAACTTGTCAAAGTCATCAGAAGGTGGTTTGAGTGCCTAAGGGTTTAGATGTTTGAGTTTGAATCTTCTCCTAACTTGAGGATCAACTAAAGACCATCAGAGGATTGTGAAGTGTTGAATGTGAGAAGAGGATGTGTATGGAGCTCATAGAATTCCTAGAGGGCCATGTGAGAGTTTAATCAAGTCATTGTGTCAAATGCAAGAGGCACAGTTGAGGTGCAAGCAATTAGGGTTTCATCTGGGTCAATCCTAGGTCAACTGGGCAATTGAAGAGTATCAAAGCCTACTTTTAGGTCATGGAGTTCATGAAATGATATGTTAAGACATTTGCGGTGTTGTTCCAAGATCAAGTCAAGAAAAGTCAAGAGTGGGGGATGTTGCTAACTAGGGTTCTCAGGGTAAAATCCCCTATTTAGTGCCTGACTTCAAGACCACTTATCTCAAGATACAAGTTTCATATCAACTTTTGTCCAACATGAAACTTGTAGAGAATCTCAATACCTTTAATTTGATTACTAGAAGTCCTCAAGGGTAAGTATAGAACTCGAGTTATGGTCCAGACAAGTTACAAGTCCTTAGATGTCTCTGAAATTTGTCTGTGAAAATCATCTGACTTCAAAGCTATTTTTGACCTAGAAGGAGGTTTCACTTGAACTTTTGGTCAACATGAAATTTGTTCCTCATGATCTTAGCTTTCTAAATTGTACTAGAAGTCTTCCATCTGATTTGTAGAACTCAAGTTATGAGGTTTACAAGTCAGGAGTATTTTGGGAAAGTAAGATTATAGGCCATTTTCAATCATAGGTCAAAATCTCCAACTTGCACTTGTCAAATGGATTTTTGTTCAACATGAAAGTTGTCCAAAATGTGGTTTTTAGTCTAACCAAGAAGTCATGATGGATTGGTTGGGCTCATATCAAGAATTGGTTTGAAATGGTTTGAATAAGGAAGATTTTCAAAGGATTAAAAGGGGGAAATTCAAATAATTGGTTAAGTGACCAAAGCATGGCAAATGAGTGATCATTTTGATTGTAAAATTCATTTTAGACACAATGAAATTGGTGAATTTTTGAGTTTAGGTCAATTTTCATGAGTTACCATATGGTTGCTTCAAATGCAAGTTACACATCCAAGTTCCTTACCAATGCAATTCAGGCCATTCTATTGTTTCAATTTTGCTCACAAGGTAATTTGCAGTTGATTGGAACCTTCTAGAGCAAGTTACACAACCTGAACTCGTGACTGCTACATTGGATTTCAAGAGAAAAACAGAAAATGCAATTGGCTGGATTGGGCCTCAAATTGAATTCAAAAGCCCATGGAAAGGTTCTATATATTCATTGGAGTAATTCCAGAGCAAGTTTGGAGTCATTTTCGTGCCAGAAGCTGAAATTGCAGTTGAACATTCAAGAGGAGCAAGTGAAATCGATTTTTCAATTTGGAGCAATATCAAAGCAAATTGAAGGTTGAAGCTTCATCCTCTTGCATCAGTGAACGTATATGGAGAGTTTTGGAGGGAGAATCAAGCTCCAAGTGCCTTTGTTACTAGATCTACAATAGGTTAGTAACTTTCAAAATTCCACATGATTTAGCATGAGATAGTTAGATTTGAACTTGTGGTCAGGATCTAGGCAAGATGTAGATCGTTTTAGGATCAGTTTGGAAGCATTTGGTGACAGTTGATCATGACATAGCAACTCTGTTTGGATTCGAATATCTTGATTCATGAGGAGTTAGAGCAAGTTGATTAGATCAGGATGATCAGCGTAGCATAAGGATGATTTCTATGGTATTAATTTGGCAATTGATGATGTTTGATCTGGATACCATTTTTGAACTTTGCTTCGTGTTTTAAAATCCATTGAGAGTTGGATAATTTGAGTTGGGGATTCGAGATCCTCGTGAGAAACTGAGTGAAATTGGTTTAGACTTTGTGATTTTTGGTTGACTGTAACTTGACCTTCACCGGAGAAGACAACCAGAGTCTTCTCCGGCCACCGTCCCTGCTCTCTATCCAGCCAGCCTGATAATTGGAGAAGATGATCTTTGAGCCATTGGATCTTGCTCTGACTGAAGACCAAACTACTCATCCAACGGCCACGTTCTAATTGAATTTGTAAACTTCTGAAGCCATGGAACACAACGTTCCATTTAATGTGCTGGCAGGCTCTCGTGCATTGGATCAGCTGACCGGTCTCCTCATCCAAGCGCTCATGTTTTATTTCAGTTTTATTTTTCTTTTATTTGATTTTGATTATTTTTAATGCATTATTGATTCTAAAAATCACAATAAATTCAATTTTGATCCAAAAATTATTTTAAAAATACCTCCATGATCTTGAGAGAATTTGTGATTTTCTGAAATCAATAAAATGCATTTTCATGCATTTTTCATTTTTATTTGATTTTTCTTATTTTGTTTAATTCTTTAATATTTGCATATTTGATCATCTGCCTTGTTGAATTTTGTTCTCTCAATTGGTGTTGAATCTGGCTTTGATTGTTTAGTATGTTTTAGGGTAGATATTCATGTTCCCTTAGAAGTTTTGTTATAATTTTAAAACAATTTTAGGTTTTGTTTTAGGTGTTGAGATTAGAGCCTTCCCAAACTTGTGGATCACCTTGATACCCTTCCACTTAGAAATTATTTAGATGACTTAGAAGTTTAATTACGCTTTAATATTTTAACCCTAGGTTGTTCAAACATGTATGTTCCCCTAGGAATTTTATTAGAATTTTACAACTTTTTTTCTATTTTAGTTGTATTTTGCAAGTTGCTTGTGCTTGTGGTGTTCTATCTTTAGTGCTCTTGTTTGTTTGGTCTTATTGGTGACTTTAGAGCTGAATTTGTTTGGATTCCTTCTTGGGAGGTCTTCTAGATTTGGTGTAGCTGCTGTGGCTTGAAGATTGGAGCTTGAAATTGAAGTTTTTTTTTCTCTTTTAGGAGCTTTTTAGGAGCTTAGGAAATTAGGGTTTTAGGAAGAGCCATTAGGACTAGTTTTGATTCTTTCATCAAACATAGAATGCATTGTGTGCTTCTATTCTATCCAATGATGTAAAGTCCTCCTAGGGAAACTCCATTTCTCCTTTGGAGGGATGTGTGGTATGCCCATAGTTGAGTAGAACTTTGAGGATGCATTTCCATTTCAATGTTGGTACTTGATGATTTCCTTTGGTTTTCATTTGGTTCTCAACATTGCAACCTTGATCTTAGTGGTTAATTCTCTGCTTGGAGTGTGCTTGCTATAGTTTGAAGATGAAGAATTGAAGAAGCTTGAAGATAAGAGCTAGCTTGAAGGTGAATATTCTTTGTCAATTCAACTTTGCTGACAAGAGCTGCTATTGAAGATTGAAGTTGTTGTGTGTAGAAGATTGTTGCTGCTGCTTGGGCTGCTTCCTTTGTTTTTCTTTTGTTGTATTGTCTGTTTGCTTGTGTTCTCTAGGTTTGAGGTGGAGCTTGTCTCCCCTTGCCTGTTTGTTTTCTTAGGTTTGAGGTTGAGCCGGACTCCCTTGCCTCGCTTGTACTGTTGCATAGCATGCATTTTACTATTTACTGTTTAATGCTTGCTTTCTTTTGCTGTTTCCCCTAGGATCTCTGATTTCTTCTGTGCAAGAGGGAATTATGACAGACATTAGGTTTTGACCCATGCATGATAACTGTAAGTAGATTCCCTTTCAACCATAGTTGTAGGACGTCTTTCTCTTCTCATCTCAAAATAATTCAAAAACACAATAATAAGGTTAATTGAAGTCGTGCGTTACGAGCCTTAAGCTATCTTGGAAAAGGTTGGTGGAGGGTCTCTCTCCAGTAATCTGGATGTTAGTGTGGTACCCTTTGGGTGACATACAAAGCGTTCACTCCTGGGTCATAGTCTCTAGTGCGACTGAGATTGCAAACATTCTAAAAAACAGTTCTTTCGTAAAAAACTCAAACAAACATTCAAACTCTGTTTTTGTCCTCTTGGACCTTTAATCAGGAAAACCCTTTCTTAAGAAGATAAAAAACTGTCAGACAAGCTTGTGTCTTCCGTAGCCCGAACTACATTTGCTCTAATCTTTCATGCCGTATGAAAGTACGTAGGCACGAGATGCGACAGCTCGGCGAGCAACCTTCCCCCCTTTAACCCGTAGTTAGGCAAACTACGTTGACTCTGATTTCTCGTTTCAGACGGGAATACGTAGGCATAAAGTGAGATACTTTGCCGAGTCATTTTATTTTCTTTTTAGACCAGACCTTTAGAGTAGATAGATAAATATACCCTTAGATAGAAAACAAGCGTGGATCCCGTCGAGTACGACGGACGTGAGGGGTGTTAATACCTCCCCCTTGCGTAACCGACTCCCGAATCCAGGATTTGGTTGCGATGACCATTCCTTTCCCTCTTTGCGTTAGGTTTACTCTGAGCGTTTCCTTTCCCTCCTTTGCGATAAATAACGCACGGTGGCGACTCTTCTGTCATAGCCGATGCTGATTTTCGCAGTAGCGACAGCTGGCGACTCTGCTAGGGACTCCAACGGTTCCCTATGCGAGTCAATCCTAGCGCTTGTTTTCCCGTCTGGGGTTTTCTATGTATTTATCTTTCTGTCTTTACTTTTAGTACTGTATATTATTGTTATTATGCTATGGGTAGAGGGTTAGTTTGAGAGATAAGCCGGACCTGGGGTTGAGTGCACATAGACTTAGAAGTAGAGAGTAGTGGTTAGCCTGCTTGCTTTGCTCGCACCAGCTAGCTATGAAATCTGCACTCAGATGAGATTCTCTTTGATGGCATCTTGCCTGGCCCTTTGGGCTCGACAGGTTGTTGGATTTGAGGGTTGTCGACTCTGGGAACCTATCATTTGGGATTCGGCTAAGTGAGGCCTCTTCAGGGGACGATGATGCCACACCTTCTGGTATCGTATCATCGCTCTTGAAAGTCTGTGACGCTGATGACCGCATAGGATACCGTACCTCATCTGCGAGTTAAGTACATACCTGTGAGGGGTAGGTGGGTCTTTTTGCAGGAAAACTCTGGCCTCAGAACACCTAGTTTGTCTTTGTCAGTGAGAATTGGTTATGAGGGTTCTTTTGTGGTTGGTTTGGATTGAGGAGAAGATCTGATGGTTCTCAAGTTGCAGTACAGCACAACACAGTTCTTCATCATTGCACTTGATCCCCTGTTTGCATATGCATTTGCATTTTCATGTTTGCATTTCATTAACATGTATTTATGTTGCAGGTGTGTTTTTTCCCCCTCAGATTCTAGTGTTCTTCTTGGCAGACATGGAGTCCATGAAGAGGACAGTTGCTTACAGGTTGCCTTCTCCAGATATCAGTTCCTTGTTGCGATTGGTTGCTCTAGAAGATTAGAGAGTGAGGGTTGAGTTTAGAGATTCTTATGGGAAACTGCTCAGTTTGTTGTGCAGACCTTCTATGTTTGAGATGACTGGATTGTATACCTTGACGCATTTTTACGAGCCTCAGTTGAGATGCTTCTTGTTCCCTGATTTTATTTTGGCCCCTACTTTGGAGGAGTATTCTGATATGCTAGGAGTTCCTGTGTTAGATCATATGCCTTTTATTCACGAGGATACTGAGCCGGAGTTGGCTAAGCTTGCTGAGATTGTCAGTTTAGATGCTTCTGAGTTCCCCGGAGGTTTGGTCAAGTTGAATGGAGCTTATGGTTTTCATCTTTCTTGCTTGGTTGAGAAGGCTACGCAGTGTGCGAAGGATGGATGTTGGATTGTCTTCAGTGCTATTCTGGCTGTTTGCATTTATGGGATTGTATTGTTCCCTAACTTGCCTGATTTTGTTGACTCAAATGCTTTCTTTATTCTTGCCTCGAAGAATCCGGTGCCTACTCTCTTGGGTGATGTTTATCATTCTATTCACTATAAGAATGAGAAGCGTCGGGGAAAGAATGTTTCTTGCTGTGTACCTCTTCTATACAGGTGGTTTCAGGGACATCTTCCTAAGAAGGGACCTTTTGTTGATACTGCTGGTACTCTAGATTGGTCTTCCAGATTGATGGGATTGTGTGCTGAAAACATTGTTTGGTTTGATCAGAACCTGCTCGGAGTGAATATTATATATATTTGCAGTGGCTTTCTGAACGTTCCTTTGATTGGACGGAAAGGTTGTATTAACTATAACCCTTCTCTGCTTGTGAGACAGTTTGGCTATGCTTTGAGGAATTCTCCGGTTGAAGAGGAGATACAGGTGTTTTGGTCAGATTGAGGCATGCTTGGGGTAATATTCACAGAAGAGGAAAGACATTGCTTGGCAAGGGTGACAGTCGAGCTTATAATCCTTATCGGCTCTGGATTCAGGAAAGAGTTAGGACTTCTTTGATGCCATATCCTGCTGTAGAGCCTTTGTGTCTTCTGGTGATTGAGGAACCTACTTCAGTAGAGATTGAGAAGTATAACAAGCTGCTGGATGAAAAGGAAGAGTTGCAGAGAGCAAATGAAGAACTAGAGAAAGATATTTTCCAGCTTCGGCATGAGAAGAATGAGGCAATCTTCACTTTGAAGAAGCAGACTGAGATGATTAATAGGTTGGGTTCAGATTTGACTGAAGAGACCAGCAGGAGAGAGAAAGTAGGAGTAGCCCTGAATGGTGTTAGTAGGGTGCTTGCTACTAAGAAAGAGCTTCTGAACAAGGCTTATTCTCGACTCTCCAAATGGGAATTTTTGTGGAATGCCACACTTACTAGCCGGAAGGAGCGTGAAGATGAGTTGAAGCTGCAGATTTCCCAGTTAGAGGAGCAGCTCAGCGCTAAGGATGCGAAGATTGCTGAAGAGGCATCTCTTAGACATGACGCTGAGTTTAGAGTGAGCAACATGGTCAAAGAAACGAGGGGTTGTGAACTGAAGGCTGGCTTCAAGAGATGCAGGCTTGATGAGTGTTTTGGCAAGGGAGCCTGTGTAGAGGACGCCAAAAAGCTGAGATCCACTGTTAGGCGACACACATTACTGATACAGGAACTAATCTCCAGACCAGGTCATCCGGAGACGTTGAGGCTATTGGAAGATGTCCGGGCGCGCCATCCATCTTGATTTATCTTTGCTTTTCTCTTGTTATTCGTACTTGTATTTTGACCATCGCCAGGCTTGTTGGCCAAGGTCTTTTCAGTTGTATCTTTGTACTTTGCCTCTTGGCATTTGTTTATGTATGAGGTTTCTGATTCTGCGCTTGCTTACTTGGGACTCCATTGTTGTTATGGCTTCTTCTCCGGAACTAGAATCAGGGGGGAAATTAACCTGTTGCATATTTACACTGGTGCATTTGCATATTCATATTGCATGGCAGGTACTTTTTTGAGCTCGAATCTTATCTCCTGCGTCTTACAGGTTGTTTCAAGATTGACGAACAGAGAACTCACCGGTACGCTACAAGAAGCAACAGTAAGAAGATCATGGATCAGGTACAGTCTGAGATGCAGGAGATCCGGGATAGGTTGGCCCAATTCATGCAGACAATGGAAGTTGTGGCCAAGGGCCAGGAACATCTTCAAACTCTGGTGCAACCGCTGCTGGCGCGAGCGGCTGGTAATACTGAATACAACTCTGTTCATGTTGAGACTCCTCGCAGGGAGGAAGTGATACCAAATGCTGGTGAGAATGGTACTGGCAACGACAATGGCAACGCTGGTAACAGAAATGCTGATAATGTTAATGGGAACGTGGAAACCAACAGGAATGTTGGTATCAATACTGGTTTCGGTGACAACAATCAGGGTCTTGGCTTTGGCAATCGGGATGGCAATGATGGCGTCAATAATCAGGGCCTCGACAACGGAGGGTTTGGTGATAACAATCAAGGTTTTGGTAATAATGGCTACGAAAATGTTGGGTTTGGCAATGTGAATACCAATGGTGCTAGGATGGGTCCTTTCAATACTGGGTTCGGGACAGTGGCTGATAATCAAGAGCTTGGCAATCTGAGATATGACCCCAGGTTCTTCCAAAGTGGTCATGGTCATGGTCGTAATGCTGCTTATGACGGATATGGTAATGAGGGTCCGTACTGAAATAGAGATCGTCAGGAAGATGCCTTTTCTGGGCAAGGCATGGGTTTTGAGGGTCCCACTGATAATGATCGGAGGATTAAAATGATGGAAGAACAGATAAGAGATATAGCCAATCAAAATTCTGCAGGTTTGGACATGGCTACCATGGGGCTGGTTCCTGGGCTGAAGGTTCCGTTGAAGTTCAAAGCTCCCACTTTCGATAAATATAAAGGGGATACATGCCCACGGGTTCATGTGCGTTCATATTACCGGAGGATGTCTGCTTACTCTGATGATGAGAAGATGCTTATGCATTTTTTCCAAGATAGTTTGTCAGGACCATCGCTGGAATGGTACATGGGACTAGAGCCTGCACATATCGGAAGCTGGAAGGAATTGGCTGATGCTTTCGTCAGACACTACCAATACAATAGTGACCTTGCACCAAATAGGGTCCAGCTTCAAAGTCTTTCACAGAAGAATGGGGAAAGTTTCAAGGAGTATGCCCAGCATTGGCGGGATCTGGCGGCAAGAATCCACCCCCCTATGGTTGAAAGGGAATTGATTGATATTTTTGTTGGAACATTCTCTGGGATGTATTATGATAAATTTCTCAATTTCTCGATGGGTAGTTTCTCTGACATGATACTCATGGGAGAACGGATTGAAAATGGCATCAAAATTGGTAAGACTCAAGCCGGTGAATCGATCTCAGCTGGAGGTGCAAAAAAGGTCTTTGGTGGTAAAAGACATGGAGACGCCAGCGCAGTGTATGGTGGTCGAGGACGAGGTAGAGGTAGGAATCAGTATATTCAACAACAGGTTGCTAATGTGACGATCCATATACCTCAACAACGATAACAACCACAACAACAGCAGCAACAACAACAAAGGCAGAATCCTGCTCAGAGAAGGATCTAGAATGGGAAGCCAAAGAGGGTATTTGATACACCTCCATCAACGTATGCAGAACTGCTTCAGACGCTGTTAAGTTTGAATCTGGTTGAGAAGAGAACGTTTGACCCACCCACAGGAACGCTTCCTTATGGGTATGATACTAGTAAGCAGTGTGAATTTCATTCTGGGGCACCCGGACATGATATCGAGAGTTGTCATGCTTTTAAACACAAAGTCCAAGATTTGATTGATAGTAAATTCATTAACATCAGTCAGGATGGTCCCAACATTGTACAGAAACCAATGTCGAATCATGGAGCGAATGTTGTTCTGACAGAGGAGGATTTGGATTTGGTCATGAACGTAAATGATCTGAAGACGCCTTTAAGCTATGTTAAAAGCAGATTGTTGAAAGGAGGGGTCTTCCTCGGATGTGATGAGTACTGTTTGGATTGTTGGACCCAACCAGAGGGCTGTATTGATTTAAAGAAAGGTATTCAGGCTATGATTGATGAGGGAACTTTGCATTTTAACCGCACTGTTGTTGAGAAACCTGGTGAGGTAACATGTGAAAAGCAGAGTGAGGTCGCAACAATTACAATTCCACGAAAGACTATTACGATATCAGCGCCCGCCAAGCGGCCAACTATCACGATAACAAAAGCAGGACCCGTTCCTTATGAGAGTATGAAAGCCATTCCATGGAACTATGGGTTGGAAGCTTTTTGCAACGGGGAAAAGATTAATGTGGATAGCCAGCCAGCAGGGGCAGTGGGAAATATTGTTGGAGCGGGAGGTATGACCCGAAGTGGTAGAATCTTCATTTCACCTGAAATCGAGGCTGAAAGGATTGCTAGAGGCAAAGCCAAAGTGAATGAAGGAGGACCTTCCCAGCCAAAAGAGAAGGAAACATCGGTCAAAGATGTAGAAGAGTTTATGAGGTTGATTCGCAAAAGTGACTATAAGATTGTGGAGCACTTGTAGCAGACGCCCTCCAAAATTTCAATACTATCATTGTTGCTTTGTTCCGAGGCCCATCGGAATGCCTTGTTAAAAATCTTGGACACGTCTTTTGTACCTCAGGAAGTAACTGTTAATCAGCTTGAGTGGGTACTGGCGCATGTGAATGCTGGACACAACCTGGGATTTACTGATTTTGATTTGACGCCTAGAGGTCGGGACCATAATATGGCTTTGCATATTTCAGTGGAATGCCGAGGCACTGTTATGTCGCACATTCTTGTAGACACCGGATCATCTTTGAATATGTTGCCGAAGAAGGCTATGATGAAGCTAGATGTCCGAGGAATCATATGCATGCCAAGTGATTTGGTAGTGAGGGCTTTTGATGGGACTAGAAGGTCGGTGTTTGGGTCCATAACGTTGCCACTCCAGGTCGGGCTGGAAGTGTTTGACACTGTATTCTACATCATGGACATACATCCAGCTTACAACTGTTTACTTGGGCGACCATGGATACATTCTGCAGGGGTTGTGACGTCCACACTACATCAGAAGCTTAAATACATGGTTGGGGACAGTGTTGTTACTATTCGCGGAGAGGAGGACATTCTGGTTAGTCATCTTTCATCATTCAAGTACGTCGAAGTGGATGGGGAGATCCATGAGACGCCATGCCAAGCCTTCGAGGGGTTGCAGATCAAGGACAAGTCTCATGTTCCCGTCAAAGGGCCAGAGGTGGCCATGTCTTCGTACAAAGACGCTCAGGTCGTGGTTCAGGCTGGAGAAACCAAAAGATGGGGCCAAGTCTTAGAAATTCCTGTCAAGATGGACAAGTTTGGGTTGGGGTATCGCCCGACATCGTCACCTTCCGCATCAGGTGTGCCAAAGTTCAAAGGACCAGTGGTAATCACTTCAGGTGGGGTCTGTTATGAAACGATCAATGCTGTTTCTGATGCTGAAGACGGAGATAGTGACTGCGATATGGATTCGTGGATCAAGCCCGGCGTGCCAGGACAGAATCTGTGCAACTAGTTTATCCAGGAACTTGATTCAGTGACTACAAAACAGTAATGATTTGTTTTCTCAATTATTGTATAATCCTATGTCCTACCCGGGGCATGGTGATTCTGTTTTTAGGGCTACCTGCTTATGTGTGTACTTTGTTTAATCATTAATAAAGGTGTTTTTCTCATACAAATTTTGTGATCCTTGTTTTTCCTGTTTTTGTTTAACAATAAAATGGCAACGTGGTTATGTGCTTTGTTTGCATTATTTGAAACATTTAACCATTCTCATTGTAGGATTCATATTTCAGATGACACCGATCACGAACTTCCTATGACTCGCTTCGACTTCGAGCACCCGATATTTCAAGCAGAAGAAGAGATTGTTGAGGATAATGACTTATCAGAAGAGCTAACTCGACTTTTGAAACAAGAAGAGAGAATCATTCTGCCTCATCAGGAGGAAATTGAAATCATCAACGTGGGGTCCGAAGAGGTTGTCAGGAATATCCGGATAGGGGCCGCACTGCAAAGTGATATCAAGCAAGGGCTTATCGAGATGCTGCGGGAGTACAGTGATATCTTTGCTTGGTCTTACGAAGACATGCCTGGGTTGGATACTGATATGGTGGTTCACCGTTTGCCGTTGCGCGAGGAATGTCCGCCGGTTAAGCAAAAACTCAGAAGAACTCGACCAGATATGGCTGTGAAAATTAAAGAGGAAGTTCAGAAACAGTGGGATGCTGGTTTTCTGGCTGTTACAACTTATCCCTCATGGGTCGCCAATATAGTACTGGTGCCAAAGAAAGATGGTAAGGTGCAGATGTGCATGGACTATCGAGATTTGAATAAGGCCAGCCCAAAAGACGACTTTCCGCTTCCTCATATTGATGTGTTGGTCGACAACACTGCTCAATTCTCCGTGTTTTCCTTCATGGACGGTTTTTCGGGCTATAATCAGATAAAGATGGTGCCGGAGGATATGGAGAAAACAACTTTTATTACCCCGTGGGGAACGTTCTGCTACAAAGTGATGCCCTCTGGTTTGAAGAACGCCAGGGCAACATATCAGCGAGCTATGACGACACTCTTTCATGACATGATGCATAAAGAGATCGAAGTCTATGTTGACGATATGATTTCCAAATCCCAGACGGAGGAAGAGCATCTGGTCAATCTTCTGAAATTGTTCAAGAGGCTTAGGAAATTCAGGCTGAGGCTGAATCCTAACAAGTGCACCTTCGGGGTGAGATCTGGTAAGCTATTGGGGTTTATTGTGAGCGAAAAAAGAATTGAGGTTGATCCTGCTAAGATAAAAGCAATACAAGAAATGCCTACGCCAAAAACAGAAAAAGAGGTTCGTGGTTTTTTAGGGAGATTGAATTGCATTGCCCGGTTCATATCTCATCTAACGGCCACGTGCGAGCCGTTATTCAAGTTGTTGAAAAAAGATCAGGCTGTGACCTGGAATGAAGATTGTCAAAGGGCGTTTGAAAAAATAAAAGAATATTTGCAGGAACCTCCAATATTGATACCCCAAGTAGCCGGGAGACCATTGGTTATGTATTTGACGGTTCTTGAGAAAAGTATTGGTTGTGTTCTCGGTCAACATGACGAGACTAGACGTAAAGAGCATGTGATTTACTACCTGAGTAAAAAGTTTACAGATTGTGAGTCCCGTTACTCAATGCTCGAAAAAACGTGTTGTGCGCTAGCCTGGACTGCCAAACGTTTAAGGCAATACTGTTGCACCCCAAAATTTGCCTAACCTTGTTTTACCTAGCTTGTGTTTCATTTCATTTAACATAACATTACCATATGCATTGCATTGACATGTATGCAGGAGGTCAAGGGCTATCATAGAGTACAGAGCTAATCAAGAGATTTTATTCAAGCATCAGAGGTTCTAGCGTTTATTTTGCCCAACGGTTGAGCGGCCGATTTCATTTTGTTTGCAGGTATTTTCTCTACAGGAAGCAGCATTCAGGAGTATCCTAATCATTTTCATGATCATAATATTCAACAGAAAGTTTCAGAAGCTTAACAGGGCCCCGGACAGTTGAGAAC
Organism: Lathyrus sativus; assembly: GCA_963859935.3. Lineage (NCBI taxonomy): Eukaryota > Viridiplantae > Streptophyta > Magnoliopsida > Fabales > Fabaceae > Lathyrus > Lathyrus sativus. The sequence goes on from OZ012737.1 coordinate 172,567,257, forward strand.
GGGCAAACCGGCAGATTTCCCACCAAAAGGCGCCAAATTCAAAAATTTGAATGTGTTAATCGGTTAACACATATGGTTAACCGATTAACCATTGGAAAATAGTCCAGATTTTCAAGTTTTAACAGTGTTAATCGATTAACCTATATGGTTAATCGATTAACCAAAGCAGATTTTGCCTTGCACGTGAGATTTCAAGCAATTTCCATTTGGAGTCCAATGTTGATCATTTGGAAGGTTCCATTTTGCATTCTAGAAGGATCTAGAACCTTCTCAAGTTGGTTATTTCAGTTTCCCGCCAAAACCCCATACCACATCCCAATCCTATTTCCAAGCCTTGCTTTGGATCCGAACCAAGAGTATATTTAAATGATTTACTCCAAACCTCACAAGCTAATCTTCATAATTCCCTTTCATCTTCATAATTCTCTCTCAATTTTTCAACCTCACAAAACTCACACAAAGCTCTTCTCCTTGAGATCATTGATTCTTCATTGGAATCATCGATTTCTAAGAGCTAAACCTCCATTAATTCACTCCATTAATTCCATTTCATCATCCAATTTTCGTGCACAAGCAGATCTGAATTTTGAAGTGCTCTTGGAAGTGATTATCTGGCTTATTTTGAGTTGTTCTTAGTGGATCTTCATTGCTACTACAAGAATTGGTGTGGATCTTGAAGTTTTCTGGGTTTCTTTGCTTGGATCTTCTCAATTACAGTTAGATCAACAATTATCGAATCAAGTCTTCGATTCGTAGGTTGGAATTCTGATCCGATTTAATTTTCGAACTTACTTGCATGTTAATAATGTTGATCTTCGCATTTGATTGAATTGTGGTTGATTTTATCTTCTTGATCCATGATCATGTTGCTTTACCATGTTTACATGCTAATCATATCACTGTTTGCTGAGGTAATTTCGTGCATAATTGATTATGTGAGCAATGGTATGTTTTGAGATGTAATAAGCTGTTGAAAAGTGATTCTGTTGCTGTTTTTCTGCTTCTGGTGCAGTGTTAATCGGTTAACCTATATGGTTAATCGATTAACCAACTCAAATATTCAAATATTTCAACGTTTTTAAGTGGTTAACCGATTAACCTATGGTGTTAATCGATTAACACTGTGCTGGCAGGCCTGTTTTGCTGTTTTTATGCTTATTCTCGTGTCGTTTCACTTCGAATCTTCATAGATCAATATGGTGCATTAAGAGTGAAATGTTTTAGATGTTTGCCACTGTTCTTGATTGTTTAATCATAATTCCATCAACACACACTTTTGTTTCCCACTCGGATGCATACTTTCGTAGTTACGGTTCGAAGTGATACGCGATGTTTATTTGCTAATTGATACCTCTATTCGATGATTTTGTGTGATCATGTGGTGATGACTTTGATCCTGATTTTTTGTGAGTTGTTAGCTTAGACATGTATGCTCCCATAGCATTTTTCTCACATTTTTGTGATGAAAATAGGTGTGTTTTCTAGCTTGAGCTTTAGGTGCTTCCTTTTAGGGTTTAGGTTTAGTACCTCATAATGTAGAATTTATTTCTAGGTCTTATTTTATGATTTGCTCTATGGAATTAATGTGGTAGAGTCATGATTGACCTAGGTTCCCATAGTCATTTTTGTAGGATTTTACAATTGGTTTTAGTATTTTAGTTAGGATTAACTTTAGTACTAGGTTTTAGGTGATCCTAACTTACTAACTCAACTAGATTAACTTCTTTAGTCCCCTTAGATTAGGGTTTTGCTTTGTTTGCCTTTGGTTGAGATTGAAGACAAGGTGAGGATGCTTGAAGTTGCTTGGAGCAGGGAGTTGCTTGTGCCTGAAGGTGTCTGATGAAGATTTAGGAAGTAGGAGACATAGGGAGAGCCTTATGATTAGAGTGACTTTTTTCACAAATATGGAAAGCATCTTGTGCTTCCATTCCTCCCAATGACTAAAAGTCCTTCTAAGATATTCACATCCCTCCTTTGGAGAGATGAGTGGTTTCATCTGGGAAGTAGAACTTTGAGGGAACCAGTCTCTCATAATGATGAACCCTTACAGGCTTCCTTTGGTTGTCAATAAGCTGTTTATCATTTCCACTCATTCTGTTAAATCAATTGTCTTCTGGTTTGAGTATCTTGAAAGATGTTGGACTTGAGTTTGAAGATGATGGCTTCATTGAAGAGTGTGGAAGAGGATGATTCCTTGAGGATTGCCATTGCAGCTGAAGCTTGAAGAGCAAGAAGAACAAGTTGATACTTGAAGAACCAATGGAGATTGAGTGAAGAGCTGAGGCTTGAAAGAGAATTGAAGGATGAAGTTGACACTTCCAGGTGATTGTAGATTACTCTGAGAAGCTGAAGCTTGTGTATGAAGAAGACCAAGTTGATACTGGTAAAGCAAAGAGAGCTGAAGCTTGAAGACTAAGTTGATACTTATGAAGAGGATTCAATTGAGATTGAGTGTAGAGCTGAGGCTTGAGGAATAAAGAAACAAGTTGTCACTCGTGCATTGATGCTTGGAGAGCCTGAAGAAATCAAGTTGATACTTGTAGTTAAGAGTGAAGCCTGAAGGTGGAATTGACTGAAGAGCTGAAGCTGGGAGAAGAGAGAATAGGTTGATACTTATGTCTGATGGATTGAAACCCTGGAGAAGCAAGTTGATACTTGTCATGAAAGATGGTAGCCTTGAAGGATGATTGAAGTCTAAAGACTGGATTGCTGTTAGACGAGCTGAAGCTTGGAATTGAAAGAGGGGTTGATCTGCTTTCTCTCTTGTCTGTTTTCTTTTCTATGTTGATGTGCCTTGTTTGACTTGCTTGATGCATTAGAATAAGTTCATATCTAGACTGATGTAAGATAGGAGCATGATTGCACTAGAGGTTGAGTTGCTCCCTCTGCTTGTATTTTTACTGTATGGCTTTGCTTGCGGGTATTCGGTAGAGCCCTGCTCCCTTGCCCATGTGGTTTATTTTGATTGATAGCATTTTATTTCCTCTGTATGATTGCAGTTTATTGTATTTTGCTTGATAGCATGTTATTTCTCCTGTATGATTACTGTTATTCATATCTGGCTTGAGGTCGAGACGAGCTTGTGGAGGCTGCTGCCCCGCACACATTTCCTCCCTCACTTGCATTGCATGCATTTTACAGTTGGTTACTGTTTACTGTTTAAGCTGATGCTTTATCTGTTTCTGTTTATCATTGACATGATCCCCTAGGAATCTCACTTCCTTTGATAAGGAAGTGATGATTAGAACTTTAGGTTGAAACCTATGCATGATAACTTCTAGGAGTTCCCTGTTTCAAACCTCAACCATAGGATGAATCCTTGGCATGACAACAGTAGGACTTGATAGTCTCCCCCTTAGTTGAGCCTGTTCTCTTCTCATCTCAAAACAGCTTAAGATACAGTAATCATGAATGATTTCTTTCGTACGTTACGAGCCTTAAGCTATCTGAGAAAGGATTGTTGGAGAGCTTCTTTTCAACAATCTGGATGTTTAGTATGGCACCCTTTGGGTGACATGCGACGCATTCACTCTCAGGTCATAGTCTTTAGTGCGATTGAAATTGCAAACCCAATAAAAAACACTTCTTCGTAAAAGACAGAAAACAAACTTCAAACCTTTTTTCCACGTGGGCCCATAATTCAAAGGAAGTTTTTCTGAAGAAAAGAGTGTCGTTAAACTTCAGCGCCACCGCAAACAGGCTTTGTCCCTAACTGCTGGAACTGCTGTTTAACCCCACTCGATAAAACAGATGAATCTGAACCCCCGTAATCCGTATTATCCCGAACTACGTAAGCTTTGATCTCTCAAGCCTGTTGAGAGTACGTAGGCACAATACTGATGTATTGGCGAGCCACCTTCCCCGTAACCCGTAGTTAGTCGAACTACGTTGACTCTGATTTCTCATTCTCTGATGAGAATACGTAGGCATAAAGCGCGACGCTTTGCCGAGTCATTTTCTTTTCTATTTAAGCCAGCCTTGATAGGTAGATAGATAAAACCAACTCGTCCAGTAAACACAACAAGCGTGGATCCCGTCGAGTACGACGGACATGAGGGGTGCTAATACCTTCCCCTTGCATAACCGACTCCCGAACCCAGACAACGGTTGCGATGACCTTGTCTTATACCCTTTCGTCAGGTTTTTCCAATCGTTTCCTTTCCCGTTCCGAGGGATAAATAACGAAAGGTGGCGACTCTTCTGTTTTGCCGACACCTTATTTTCGCGGAAGCGACAGCTGGAGAATCTGCTGGGGATCCAACGTCCCTTAGGCGAGTCAATCCTAGCGCTTGTATGATTACTTGTTGGGTTGTGTTTATTCATCGCATTTTATTTCCCGCACTTTATTTTTCAGTATGATATGATTATCTGTGCTGTTGTAGGAGGGGCATTCTGATGAGTGAGAAGCCAGACCCAGGCTTGAGTAAACATAGCATTAGTTGTGGAAATTAGTGGGCGCGTGCTTGCTTGGCAGGCACTAGTGTCTCATGAAATCCACGCTCAGACGAGGTTCTCCCGGTTGACTTCTTTTTCAACCCTTTGGGTTGAGGGGGTTGTTGGTTTGGAGGATTGTCGACTCTGGGGACCGATCATTTGGGATTCAGCCGAGTGAGGCCGCTTCATGAGCTGGTGATGCCACACCTTCTGGGTATCGTATCACCCCTCTTGAATGTCTGTGACGCTGATGACCGCATAGGATGCCGAACTTGTGTCAGTTTAGGTCCATACCTGTGAGCAGGGTCGGGTTTGTTGCAGGAAACCTTAACCTTCAGACTACCTGGTTTTCTTGATAGTGAATCAGTTTCGGTAGCATCAGAGGTTCTCATTATCAGATGTGTTTGTTCTTGACAGAGCAGATTTATGGTCCTGTACCAGAGGTTCTTATCATCCGATATGTGTGTGTTCTTGACAGAGCAGATTTATGGTCCGATATCAGGGTTTCCCCTCATCAGAGATAGGGTTGTTCTTGACAGAGTAGTATTGTGGTTTTGTTGATACAGAACCTTCGTCTCCTCAACAGCACAGTCATCTTGATCTCCTGCTGCACGATTGCATTTTGCATTGTTTTGCATACTCATTTGCATATCATTAACATGTGTCTGCGTTACATGTGCATATTTTTCCCCGGTTCTAGTGATCTGGTCCCTTATTACTGATATGGAGGATCTGAAGAAAATGATAGCCTACAGGTTTCCTGCCCCGATATTGGCCCTTTGTTGAAGTTGATCGCCCTAGATGATGGTACGGTATTAGAAGACTTCAGGCAAGCTCATGGGAGGTTGTTGAAATTCATTTGCAAGCCTTGTGTTGACCACTAAAAAGCAAGAATTGGATAAGGCGTATCTGAAGATCTCCAAATCCAATGTCTAGTGGAACAACACTGTCACTAGCCACAAGGAGCGGGAAGAAAAGCTGAAGCAACAGATAGCCCGGTTGGAAGCTCAGATTGTGATCAAAGACCAGAAGATAAAGGTTGAAGCCTTACTTCGACGAGATGTCCAATATAGGTTGGTTGCAACCAAGGCAAACCTGAAGGATTTCCAACTCAGAGCTGATGCTAAGAGGTGCAAAGTGGAAGACTGCTTTGGAAAAGCTGCTTGTAGGGACTTTGCCGAGAATCCCCCAGATATCATCAGACAGAAGGATATGCTGATCCAGAGTCCACTTACTCAGTCAGCTCATCCCGCTACAAAGAAGTTGTTAGAAGATCTTCGTGCCCGTGGCCGCACCTGATCTTTTTGTATTTTCTTTGTACATTTTATGCATTGATATGCTGATCACCACCAGGCCCGTTGGTTGGATTCACGATTGTCGCTTCAGTTGCATGTGATCACAGTTGTACGCTACCCGCGTGGGTTTTTCGGATAAATCTATGAAGATTTCTTTCCATGATTTGACGGTAGACTTTATTTGTCTTGGAAGCTAGAATCGGGGGGGATCTCGCTAAGGCACAGACACACGTTTGCATTTGCATGAATCATTTGCATAACAGGTACCTTGCCGTTTTTTCTAACCCCCTGTTGATATAGGTTGTTTCAGGTTTGTCTCAGGTTGATCCGAGCAATGGAACGGGTACGAGCGGAGCTGAGAGAGGTCCGAGGCCAACTGAGGCAGGTTATGAGGGACCAGCAAGCGCTTAAAGAAGAGAATGACCAGCTGAAGAATCAGGTGGGCCTGATGGCGGAAGTGCTAAAGAACATACTCCGAAGAGAATGTGAGCAGAAGCCCGAGGCTGCAGCCGACCTACTTGCTCCACGGGTATCTGAAGAACCCGCACCAAGGCATGACAGGCCTAACAAATCCTCTGCGCAACATGAAGCTCGAAACGTTTCTCGTCAGCAGCCACGTCCGGTTACGCAAGATCACCCCAAAGGACAGGGTCAAAAGAGGAGACTATCTGACAGAATCCTCGATCCAATCCCGATGGATTATGACCAGTTGTTGCAACTCCTGCTCCAACTACAGTTGGTTAAACTTTGAACGTTGGCTCCAATGACTGGCCAGCTGCCACCCGACTGGGACGAGAACGCCCGATGCGATTTCCACTCTGGAGCACCAGGGCACGATATACTGAACTGTAGAGCTTTTAAGCATAAGGTTCAAGACATGATTGAGTCAAGAGCAATTGAATTCGTGCCGAGCGGCATGAAAGCATTAGGCAAATTCATCTCTTATCGTGCGAGAGAGATGGATGTTCCCATGATCTCATCTGAAGATGAGAAGGATCAGGAGTATATCCCGCGGTCTTTGAGGTCTGAATCGCCTTGCCCGCAACTTTTTCATGTTCCTGGGTCGAGCTCCAGGATGAAAGCCCCTGAACAGAGAGGATCCTCACTAGGTCAAACCTCGTCTCCGGATTGTTTCTGCCATACAGAATCGACAACCTCTCGCTCTGTTGTAGCGAAACTATCAGAGCCCGAATCAGAGTCAACCTCACAGCAGTTGTTCTTCTGATTGAGTCTGAAGACTTCAAGGGTAGCTCCCCTTAGTAGCAAATAAGTGTGAAAGCCCAGTTCCCCGAAAGCTGGCAATCTGCATTTTATCATATCATTTCTTTACCTTTGTAGTTTCTTTCCTGTAGAGCTGCAAATTTCGTTTGTAAAACATGATTGTTTTTCAATTGATATTGATAATGAAATAAATATGCATGTTTTGAAATAATCCATTCGTGTTCACTCTATTGCTTTCTTTTATTTTCAAACGCTTGTTTAAGTGGGATTCGGGGAGGATGAAGAAATCCAATGATGCGTAAGCTTCCGATGTTATGCTTTTGAATAAAAAACCTATTGATGATGTACAGGCATTGTTTCAATTCCCAAAAGCCGGAGATATAAGGAAGCGAATCCCTTGTTAACCCCTTTGAGCCTACTTGTAGGAGTTTCTTTCTGAAGATAAAAAACCCTCAATCTAAACCCGGGGCAGGGTAGGTGTCAGTTATTTTGACCAGGCGTTCAAATAACAAAGAGTGTTCGTTCGAGGATCAATCACACCGCTATAGGTCATACCTAAAAAACCATGATGGTTAAACCTGGCTGGTAAGGAGTGAAACAGTCACGATCTCTTTAACAAGTCATACGAGCCGATGCCATACGATTTGTTCAACAAAAAAAAAGAGGGAAAAAATCGAAAAGAAAAAGCCCGCTAAGTCGAATCTTGAAAGCAAGCGACTTAGGCAAAAATTAGGGTACCCCGCTTGACTTCAAAATTGAAGAAACTCAAAAGAGTTAGTCCAGGCAAAAGTTAGGGGAAAATGAAAAACGAAAAAACGAAAAACGAAAAGACGAAAAGGACTACGGAAGAAAATCCTCAAGCAAGAACGAAATCGTATGGCTACCGGCGCCCAAACAAAGACGAAAAGCGAGTGACTGTCACTCCGAAAATTTGCGGTTTCCTGAACCGTCACTCCTGTCATATAACCTTTGAAAGGTGAACGCTAAGGTCAAAGTAGCTGAACATAGGATTGGAGAACATCAAGGAGAATGAGTGGGTTAAAATGAATTTTGAGCCTTTATCCTTTCCTTCTTAAACCGTGAACCTGACCACGTTACAACCTGTAAAAGTCATAATTGAAATAGGTTTGTTTCGAAAGCATACTTCGGTAAATATCGCATAGGAACTGACTCCTAGAAAGGATTCCCATTACAGCGTTATATTGATGTTGACATGTTAATGAATGATTTCATACGTTTTATGTCATAAATTTTTTTTCCAGTGAACAGGAATGGATTTTGAAAACTGCCATATGCATTGCATTTGATATGTCTTTTATGCAGAACAGTTTGTTTTACTTACGAGTAAGCACTTGACAGCAGGAAAGTTTCCACAATGGAAAGGTCTGATCAAGACATAATGCACTTTGCTAGAGTATTTCGGTGAACCGGGGCAATCTATGTCAAATGATCACAACATGGGAGTCAGCCGTTCAGAAATCGTTAATCCGGGGCAATCAGGTCGAGATTTGATGAATCTCTCGCAGCCGAGGGTACTACTCCCCGCAGGTCAGCCCATGAGGGGCAAAGTCATGACAAGACTGGGGCAGATCACCCCGAGAGCGTCGAAACCATCCTTATCCGGAAGGTTATTAACTTGAAGCACCTTCGTGAGGTTCAAGACGCTGAGGCAGATCTGGGTGCAGAGATTGCAGATTTCCTTTCAGGGAACATCCCCACAGAGATCCCACAGGCCGGGGCAAAAGTTGAAAGCGAAGGAATCGTTCCTCCCCGTGTTGGCATAGATTGTCAGGGTTTGTCAGAAGTTGTAGGAAGATTCTGGGGTAAGCCATCTCGAGTTCATTTCGTGGCGTGCTTTCCAATCAGGATGAGTCCTTCTTCCCCAGCAAGTTCAGCAGCGTCTCCCCACGGATTCTGAACATGGAACCAAGTGCATTGATATGTCTCCCCAAGCAGAGATAGATTCTCCCCAGCCAGATGTATCCTAGGAAGGATCATCATCTCCCCAGCTGAGTCGTACGCTGAAGTGTATATTCATTTCCCAGCACTGAGTCAATGTGCAGTTTTCTCATGAAAGACTATTTGCAAGTGCTCAGCTTCCGATAGTCCAGACTGAAGTCTCCAGCAGAATTGGGATTCCCCACAGAGTTGTATTCTCCCCGGCAAGTCGGATTTATTCCAGCGTCTGGTTGCTCTCCCCAGCCGAGTTTGCAGTTCCCCAAGAGAGCCGAGTCCTTGGAAGCCGTTTGGGCCATGATTGGTTTTCCCCAGTAGAATGTTGAATAGCTGATGATGTATTTCCCCATCGGGGTCGTTATCTCTAGGAAAGTCTATCTGCGAATGCCGTGCAGTTTATTTCTGCGATTGATATCGTTTCCTTGACAGTTTGTGGTTCGAATACCTGGTTGAGCGTGTTCAGATTCTTGTAGAGCTTTATTCCCCTGCAGTAGTCGACGAAAGTTTGCTTCCCCATGCGGAGTCCGATTGAGATTGGCGTGACCTTTTCTCTGTGGCAGGATGATTCCTTCCCCCACCAGAGTGGTTCTTTCTCCTTGACAGGAGGATTCTACCTTCAACATTTATTTTGCTGATGGGGTCATAGCATTTTACATGATTGCATAGCATTTACCCAAAAAACGCGTAGCATTTCCACCGTGTGGAACATTGCGCCATTGCCGAAGCATATGCATATGAAACATGAGCTAGGTCGTTACCGTTCTTGTTTTGTAGGTGTTCCTCAGCAAAGTCGTTTGCTCAAGATGATTCTTGAATTCTCCCCAGCAAAGTCGTTTGCTTAAGATGATTCTTAAAATCCCCTATGAAGTCGCCAGAAAAGGTTGCTCAAGTTGACGCTCAGAGTCCCCGGCAGAGTGAGTGCTCGGGATGATTCCCGAAATCTCCAGCAGAGTTATGGGTTCAGGATGATTCTTGAAGTCCCCTCAAGGTTATTCGTTCAAGATGATTCTTGATTCCCTCAGCAGAGTTGATTCACCCAGAATGATTTCCGGATCCCCGAAGCAGAGTTACTTGATAGTTCTCCAGAATCCCCAGCGGAGATGCATTATCCCCTGCAGGTTTCCGAACAGCGAAGTTGAAACTTCCCTTGAAGACTTGATGATTGAAGTCCAACCGTATTGACGAAGCAGTTCTATCAGCTGATGCGGAGTGCCTGATGGCAGAAGTTTGGATATCCCCAATTGGTTCATGATTGACCGAGAATGCTATTCCCGACTTACTGATGAAGTCCGGCTGACGCCCAAAAATTTCTTTGAAGACCCGATGGCATGATTAACTTGATGGTTAATCTGATGAGTCCTGAGGAATCTTGGAGCCTGACGACATGATCGACCATGTATTACTGGTTACCGTGTGACCAATTCCCCAGCTAGTTGTCGTGCAGCTAATATTTCGAAGATGTGTTCCCATCAGAGTACCGTGTACTTGTGCAGTTGGCAAATTTCCGGGTTTGTTGGTATTCAACCGTCTTTTACCTTGATTGTTTGAGAGCAGTTCGCTTCTCACCCAGTCAGGTCCAAGCTGTTTGAATAGGGGCAGCTGTTGCACCCCAAAATTTGCCTAACCTTGTTTTACCTAGCTTGTGTTTCATTTTATTTAACATAACATTACCATATGCATTGCATTGACATGTATGCAGGAGGTCAAGGGCTATCATAGAGTACAGAGCTAATCAAGAGATTTTATTCAAGCATCAGAGGTTCTGGCGTTTATTTTGCCCAACGGTTGAGCGGCCGATTTCATTTTGTTTGCCGACATTTTCTCTACAGGAAGCAGCATTCAGGAGTATCCTAAGCATTTTCATGATCATAATATTCAACAGCAAGTTTCAGAAGCTTAACAGGGCCCCAGACAGTTGAGAACGGGCAAACCGGCAGATTTCCCACCAAAAGGCGCCAAATTCAAAATTTTGAATGTGTTAATCGGTTAACACATATGGTTAACCGATTAACCATTGGAAAATAGTCCAGATTTGCAAGTTTTAACAGTGTTAATCGATTAACCTATATGGTTAATCGATTAACCAAAGCAGATTTTGCCTTGCACGTGAGATTTCAAGCAATTTCCATTTGGAGTCCAATGTTGATCATTTGGAAGGTTCCATTTTGCATTCTAGAAGGATCTAGAACCTTCTCAAGTTGGTTATTTCAGTTTCCCGCCAAAACCCCATACCACATCCCAATCCTATTTCCAAGCCTTGCTTTGGATCTGAACCAAGAGTATATTTAAATGATTTACTCCAAACCTCACAAGCTAATCTTCATAATTCCCTTTCATCTTCATAATTCCCTTTCATCTTCATAATTCTCTCTCAATTTTTCAACCTCACAAAACTCACACAAAGCTCTTCTCCTTGAGATCATTGATTCTTCATTGGAATCATTGATTTCTAAGAGCTAAACCTCCATTAATTCACTCCATTAATTCCATTTCATCATCCAATTTTCGTGCACAAGCAGATCTGAATTTTGAAGTGCTCTTGGAAGTGATTACCTGGCTTATTTTGAGTTGTTCTTAGTGGATCTTCATTGCTACTACAAGAATTGGTGTGGATCTTGAAGTTTTCCAGGTTTCTTTGCTTGGATCTTCTCAATTACAGTTAGATCAACAATTACCGAATCAAGTCTCCGATTCGTAGGTTGGAATTCTGATCCAATTTAATTTTCGAACTTACTTGCATGTTCATAATGTTGATCTTCGCATTTGATTGAATTGTGGTTGATTTGATCTTCTTGATCCATGATCATGTTGCTTTACCATGTTTACATGCTAATCATATCACTGTTTGCTGAGGTAATATCGTGCATAATTGATTAGGTGAGCAATGGTATGTTTGGAGATGTAATAAGCTGTTGAAAAGTGATTCTGTTGCTGTTTTTCTGCTTCTGATACAGTGTTAATCGGTTAACCTATATGGTTAATCGATTAACCAACTCAAATGTTCAAATTTTTCAACATTTTTAAGTGGTTAACCGATTAACCTATGGTGTTAATCGATTAACACTGTGCTGGCAGGCCTGTTTTGCTGTTTTTATGCTTATTCTCGTGTCGTTTCACTTCGAATCTTCATAGATCAATATGGTGCATTAAGAGTGAAATGTTTTAGATGTTTGCCATTGTTCTTGATTGTTTAATCATGATTCCATCAACATGCACTTTTGTTTCCCACTCGGATGCATACTTTCGTAGTTACGGTTCGAAGTGATACGCGATGTTTATTTGCTAATTGATACCTCTATTCGATGATTTTGTGTGATCATGTGGTGATGACTTTGATCCTGATTTTTTGTGAGTTGTTAGCTTAGACATGTATGCTCCCATAGCATTTTTCTCACATTTTTGTGATGAAAATAGGTATGCTTTCTAGCTTGAGCTTTAGGTGCTTCCTTTTAGGGTTTAGGTTTAGTACCTCATAATGTAGAATTTATTTCTTGGTCTTATTTGATGATTTGATCTCTGGAATTAATGTGGTAGAGTCATGATTGACCTAGGTTCCCATATTCATTTTTGTAGGATTTTACAATTGGTTTTAGTATTTTAGTTAGGATTAACTTTAGTACTAGGTTTTAGGTGATCCTAACTTACTAACTCAACTAGATTAACTTCTTTAGTCCCCCTAGATTAGGGTTTTGCTTTGTTTGCCTTTGGTTGAGATTGAAGACAAGTTGAAGACAAGGTGAGGATGCTTGAAGTTGCTTGAAGTTGCTTGGAGCAGGGAGTTTCTTGTGCCTGAAGGTGTCTGATGAAGATTTAGGAAGTAGGAGACATAGGGAGAGCCTTATGATTAGAGTGACTTTTTTCACAAATATGGAAAGCATCTTGTGCTTCCATTCCTCCCAATGACTAAAAGTCCTTCTAAGATATTCACATCCCTCCTTTGGAGAGATGAATGGTTTTATTTGGGAAGTAGAACTTTGAGGGAACCAGTCTCTCATAATGATGAACCCTTACAGGCTTCCTTTGGTTGTCAATAAGCTGTTTATCATTTCCACTCATTCTGTTAAATCAATTGTCTTCTGGTTTGAGTATCTTGAAATATGTTGGACTTGAGTTTGAAGATGAGGGCTTCATTGAAGAGTGTGGAAGAGGATGATTCCTTGAGCATTGCCATTGCAGCTGAAGCTTGAAGAGCAAGAAGAACAAGTTGATACTTGAAGAACCAATGGAGATTGAGTGAAGAGATGAGGCTTGAAAGAGAATTGAAGGATGAAGTTGACACTTCCAGGTGATTGTAGATTACTCTGAGAAGCTGAAGCTTGTGTATAAAGAAGACCAAGTTGATACTGGTAAAGCAAAGAGAGCTGAAGCTTGAAGACTAAGTTGATACTTATGAAGAGGATTCAATTGAGATTGAGTGTAGAGCTGAGACTTGAGGAATAAAGAAACAAGTTGATACTCGTGCATTGATGCTTGGAGAGCCTGAAGGAATCAAGTTGATACTTGTAGTTAAGAGTGAAGCCTGAAGGTGGAATTGACTGAAGAGCTGAAGCTGGGAGAAGAGAGAATAGGTTGATACTTATGTCTGATGGATTGAAACCCTGGAGAAGCAATTTGATACTTGTCATGAAAGATGGTAGCCTTGAAGGATGATTGAAGTCTGAAGACTGGATTGCTGTTAGACGAGCTGAAGCTTGGAATTGAAAGAGGGGTTGATCTGCTTTCTCTCTTATCTGTTTTCTTTTCTATGTTGATGTGCCTTGTTTGACTTGCTTGATGCATTAGAATAAGTTCATATCTAGACTGATGTAAGCTAGGAGCATGATTGCACTAGAGGTTGAGTTGCTCCCTCTGCTTGTATTTTTACTGTATGGCTTTGCTTGCGGGTATTCGGTAGAGCCCTGCTCCCTTGCCCATGTGGTTTATTTTGCTTGATAGCATTTTATTTCCTCTGTATGATTGCAGTTTATTGTATTTTGCTTGATAGCATGTTATTTCTCCTGTATGATTACTGTTATTCATATCTGGCTTGAGGTCGAGACGAGCTTGTGGAGGCTGCTGCCCCGCACACATTTCCTCCCTCACTTGAATTGCATGCATTTTACAGTTGTTTACTGTTTACTGTTTAAGCTGATGCTTTATCTGTTTCTGTTTATCATTGACATGATCCCCTAGGAATCTCACTTCCTTTGATAAGGAAGTGATGATTAGAACTTTAGGTTGAAACCTATGCATGATAACTTCTAGGAGTTCCCTGTTTCAAACCTCAACCATAGGATGAATCCTTGGCATGACAATAGTAGGACTTGATAGTCTTCCCCTTAGTTGAGCTTGTTCTCTTCTCATCTCAAAACAGCTTAAGATACAGTAATCATGAATGATTTCTTTCGTACGTTACGAGCCTTAAGCTATCTGAGAAAGGATTGTTGGAGAGCTTCTTTTCAACAATCTGGATGTTTAGTATGGCACCCTTTGGGTGACATGCGACGCATTCACTCTCAGGTCATAGTCTTTAGTGCGATTGAAATTGCAAACCCAATAAAAAACACTTCTTCGTAAAAGACAGAAAACAAACTTCAAACCTTTTTTCCCCGTGGGCCCATAATTCAAAGGAAGTTTTTCTGAAGAAAAGAGTGTCGTTAAACTTCAGCGCCACCGCAAACAGGCTTTGTCCCTAACTGCTGGAACTGCTGTTTAACCCCACTCGATAAAACAGATGAATCTGAACCACCGTAATTCGTATTATCTCGAACTACGTAAGCTCTGATCTCTCAAGCCTGTTGAGAGTACGTAGGCACAATACTGATGTATTGGCGAGCCACCTTCCCCGTAACCCGTAGTTAGTCGAACTACGTTGACTCTGATTTCTCATTCTCTGATGAGAATACGTAGGCATAAAGCGCGACGCTTTGCCGAGTCATTTTCTTTTCTATTTAAGCCAGCCTTGATAGGTAGATAGATAAAACCAACTCGTCCAGTAAACACAACAAGCGTGGATCCCGTCGAGTACGACGGACGTGAGGGGTGCTAATACCTTCCCCTTGCATAACCGACTCCCGAACCCAGACAACGGTTGCGATGACCTTGTCTTATACCCTTTCGTCAGGTTTTTCTGATCGTTTCCTTTCCCGTTCCGAGGGATAAATAACGAAAGGTGGCGACTCTTCTGTTTTGCCGGCACCTTATTTTCGCGGAAGCGACAAATACATGCTAAATCATACAACCATGCTAATTTCAAAGATGGATCCGATCAAATACGTGTTTGAAAAGCAAGCACTTTCCGGAAGGATTGCCCGATGGCAGATGGTATTGACAGAATACAATATTCAGTATGTTTCTCAAAAGGCTATTAAAGGTAGTGTTCTGTCCGAATACCTAGCTGAGCAGCCAATTGATGATTACCATTCGATGAGTTTTGATTTTCCTGACGAGGATATCATGTACTTAAAAATGAAGGACTGTGAGGAGCCGTTGCCTGATGAAGGTCCAGAGCTGGGTTCCAAATGGCAATTGATATTTGACGGTGCCGTTAATTCATACGGAAGTGGAATAGGGGCAATCATTACTACTCCCCATGGGTCGCACATCCCATTCACTGCCAGATTGACCTTTTCAGTTACCAACAATGAGGCCGAATATGAAGCATGCATTATGGGGCTCGAAGAAGCTATTGATCTGAGAATTAAAAATCTTGATGTGTACGGAGACTCTGCTCTAGTTGTGAATCAGATCAAGGGAGAGTGGGAGACTCGTCATCCCAATCTGATACCCTATATGAATTATGCAAGAAGGTTGTTACCTTTCTTTGACAAGGTGGAACTGCACCATGTACCACGAGCATAAAATCAGATGGCAGACGCTCTCGCGACCTTGTCTTCAATGTATAAAGTTAACTTCTGGAATGAGGCTCCCAGGATAGTTATCTCTCGCCTTGATAGGCCCGCTTTCATATTCGCCATTGAGGAAGCTTCCGATGGCAAACCGTGGTATTATGATATCCAGAATTTCCTGAAGAACCAAGAGTATCCGGCTGGGGCATCCAGTCGTGATCAGAAGACTCTTAGGAGATTGGCTGGCAATTTCTATTTGAATCCGGATGGGGTTTTGTACAAAAGAAACCATGACTTGGTGTTATTGCAGTGTGTGGATGAGAAAGAGGCTAAGTTGCTCATGGAAGAAATCCATGAGGGTACGTTTGGCACGCATGCCGACGGACATGCAATGACGAGAAAGTTATTAAGAGCAGGATACTATTGGCTGACAATGGAAACAGATTGTTTCAAGTTTGCAAAGAAGTGTCATAAATGCTAGATTTATGCGGACAAGATTCATGTGCCTCCGAGCCCTCTGAACGTTATGTCATCACCTTGGCCTTTTTCCATGTGGGGAATTGATGTGATTGGAAAAATTGAGCCCACGGCATCCAACAAACATCGTTTTATCTTGGTAGCTATTGATTACTTCACCAAATGGGTTGAAGCGGCATCGTATGCTAATGTTACCAAGCAGGTGGTGGCCAGATTTATCAAGAAAGATATTATCTGCAGATATGGAATCCCGGAGCGGACTATCACTGACAACGGTTCGAATTTGAATAACAAGATGATGAAGGAATTGTGCCAGAATTTCAAGATTGAACATCACAACTCTTCTACTTATCGGCCCAAGATGAATGGCGCTGTTGAAGCGGCCAATAAAAACATAAAGAAGATCATTCAGAAGATGGTTGTGACCTACAAGGACTGGCATGAAATGTTGCCTTTTGCTTTGCACGGTTATCGTACGACGGTACACACATCAACCAGGGCAACTCCTTTTTCATTGGTATATGGTATGGAAGATGTCCTACCATTGGAGGTTGAGATTCCTTCTCTGAGGGTTTTGCGTGATGTCCAACTTGATGAGGCAGAATGGGTGAAAGATAGATTGAATCAGCTCAGTTTAATGGACGAGAAGAGACTGGCTTCTCTAGCATATGATCGGTTGTATCAGAGCCGGATGAATAAAGCTTATGATAAGAAGGTGTGTCCTCGAAGCTTTCAGACGGGCGATCTTGTGCTGAAAAAGATTCTCCCACCACAATCAGATCACAGGGGCAAATAGACTCCCAACTATGAAGGTCCATATGTCGTTAGAAAGGTTTTCTCTAGAGGAGCCTTACTGTTGTCCACCATGGATGGTGAGGATTTTACATACCCTGTGAACTCGGACGCAGTTAAAAAATACTTTGCTTAAATAGACCCGCTGGACAGAAAAAAGAGAGTCCAGGCAAAAATGGGGCATCCCGGCGAACCATAAAAAAGCGAATAAAAGTTTCGGGCAAAAGTTAGGAATAAAATTGAAAAAATGTACACCCACGAAGTTTAAAACCTGAAAAGGGCGACTTCAGCAAAAAAGGGTATCCCGGTGAATTGAAAACCCGCAAAGGGATTTGAAAAAGCAAATGACTGCAGTCCGAATTTGATACTGCATTGCTTAGTGGTTTGGGAGTACCTGAGGGTCGTATATCCGAAACAATCTCTTTCAAAGATCGAGTATCGGGAAAGCGTCAGAGTCAGGCGAGTCATAGGAGGATCAGCTCATGGTGTTCGTCTGTACCACGTTGCCGACATGTATACAAATTTTCATTGTGCTTCTGTAATATTTGTATTTTACTTGTGCGTAACTTCCTCTTTTCAGGAGTTGCATCCAGTGTACAAAAGTTTGCCTATTTACAGGCTCGTTATCAATAAAGCATGTTATTCAGTATTTGATGCTTGTTCTTTACTGTTTTGTTTGAGAAAAACGCCGATGTTTTTGATGAACTTGCATGTACATAAATTTGCTGGCCCTTGCCAATAATTGCTAAAACTTCGAATTGACTGAATGAATGTCACGGATACTAACCGGGATAGATCTTGTTGTATAGATTTGTTTGTCTCGTTTGTGTTTTGCATAGTTCTCACCTTTGAAGCAAACAGTCAGGAAATTTGTGTTCCCCAGCCGGAGTCCTGTGACATGTTGACGGTATCACTCCTCCGCAGATGGAAGTCACAGCTTATCCCAGAGAGAGTTGAGATGGTAATTACCCTTACTGGATGTGGTTTGTCCTCCCCAGAAGAGTATTCCCCAGGAAAGTTGCCAAGAGAGTATCCTCAGTGGATCTGAATGTCCCCAACAAAAGATGCATTCCCAGCAGTGATTATGTGCACACTCCATCCCTAGCATGGGTAACTCCCGCAGAGTATAACCAAGTCGTCTTTGGTTCAGAAGGATTATCCCCGCACAGGATTGTTTCTCCTTCTCCCCAGCAGGTTGTTTTTTCCTCCGACAGGATGAACATCCCCAACAGAGTTCGTAATTTCAAGCCTGTGAGTTGTTCCCCAACAGAGTTCGTAATTTCAAGCTTGTGAACTGTTTCCCAACAGGATGGTTATCCCCAGCGGATTTGGTCACCTGTCCAACATTTATTTTGATGGAATGTCTGTGATACCCGGTTATCCCCAGTGGATTCGGCTTTGTCTTCAGCATTTATTTTGCTGGAGCACCTCCTTGCATTTGCATATGTCATCATATTTGTATCTACCTAAACGCGTAGCATTTCCATGCCGTATGGAACATTGCATCATTGTTAAACATACGCATTTTGAAACATAAGCCAGGTTGGTTTCAAGTGTTATCCCTTGCAGAGGAGTGAGATTCTTGCTCCGAAGGATTTCTAGATATTCAAATTCTCGGCGTGAGATAGGTGATGATAACGTTCGTCCCCTAACAGAGTTGCTTGGTTAAGTAACTTTTCGTCCCCAGCGGGATTCTTCTCAGGTTGTTGTTACGTCAGCATTAAAAGATTTCATGCCTTAAACTTTCGGAGTTGTCACTAGTGATTTCCCCACAGAGTGTTTGGTTAAGTTTCTCATATTCCCCAGCAAAGTATTCTTCAAATGTATCCGTGTTGACGGAATGGTTACCTGTGACGGACAGAGATTGCGCCTGTGTTGACGAAATCATATCCCCGTGCTGACGGTGATTGTTATCCATGTTGACGGAATCATACCTGTGTTGACAGTGATTGTTGCCCGTGTTGACGGATCGTACCTGTGTTGACAGTGATTGTTATCCGTGGTGACGAAATCGTTTCCCCATGCTGACGGTGATTGTTATCCGTGTTGACGGAGTCATTACCTGTGATTGACAGAGACCGTTATTCCAGTTATGGACGGAATTGTACCCATGGTGATGGAGTCTCTCCTCGTGTTGACGAAGTTTAGTTCAGTCATGGACGGAGGTTTTTCTTGCAAAGTTAATTCGATGCCTGTGGCATCACACAGGAGGTTGATGTTGAAGTCCAAAGTTTTGTCAGATGATTGATCAGTTGTTGCCGTAACAACTGGGTTTAGCACAACGGATGTTGTTCCCCAAGCAGTTTTCGCGGTGTATTTGTGTGGTTGGCAAATTTCCGGGTTTCTTGGTATTCAACTGTCTTCTACCTCAATTGTTTGAAGGCTGTTCGCTCTTCACCCAGTCGAGTCCAAGCCGTTTGAATAGGGGCAGCTGTTGTAACCCAAAATTTGCCCAACCTTTTCTTACCTGGTTTATGTTTCATTGCATTATCATTTGCATAGTTATATATTTGCATATCATGGTATCATTCATATAGTAGGGGATAAAGTGTGATTCTTATCAAGAGAAGCCTAGAAAGAGGTCTCATTCAAGATTGAGAAGTTGTCAAAGTCATCAGAAGGTGGTTTGAGTGCATAAGGGTTTAGATGTTTGACTGTGAATCTTCTCCTAACTTGAGGATCAACTGAAGACCATAAGAGGGTTGTGAAGTGTTGAATGTGAAAAGAGGATGTGTATGGAGCTCATAGAATGCCTAGAGGGCCATGGGAGAGTTTAATCAAGTCATTGTGTCAAATGCAAGAGCCACAGTTGAGGTGCAAGCAATTAGGGTTTCATCTAGGTCAATCCTAGGTCAACTGGGCAATTGAAGAGTATCAAAGCCTACTTTTAGGTCATGGAGTTCATGAAATGATATGTTAAGACATTTGTGGTGTTGTGCCAAGATCAAGTCAAGAAAAGACAAGAGTGGGGGAAGTTGCTAACTAGGGTTCTTAGGGTAAAATCCCCTATTTAGTGCCTGACTTCAAGACCACTTATCTCAAGATACAAGTTTCATATCAACTTTTGGCCAACATGAAACTTGTAGATCATCTCGATACCTTTAATTTGAGTACTAGAAGTCCTCAAGGGGATGTATAGAACTCAAGTTATGGTCCAGACAAGTTACAAGTCCTCAGATGTCTCTGAAATTTGTCTGTGAAAATCATCTGACTTCAAAGCTATTTTTGACCTAGAAGGATGTTTCACTTCAACTTTTGGTCAACATGAAATTTGTTCCTCATGATCTTGTCTTTCTAAATTGTACTTGAAGTCTTCCATCTGATTTGTAGAACTCAAGTTATGAGGTTTACAAGCCAAGGGTATTTTGGGAAAGTAAGATTATAGGCTATTTTCAATCATAGGTCAAAATCTCCAACTTGCACTTGTCAAATGGATTTTTGTTCAACACGAAAGTTGTCCAAAATGTGGTTTTTAGACTAACTAGTAAGTCATGATGGATTGGTTGGGCTTATAGCAAGACTTGGTTTGAAATGGTTTGAATAAGGAAGATTTTCAAAGGATTAAAAGGGGGAAAATTCAAATAATTGGTTAAGTGACCAAAGCATGGCAAATGAGTGATCGTTTTGATTGTAAAATTCATTTTAGACACAATGAAATTGGTGAATTTTTGAGTTTAGGTCAATTTTCATGAGTTACCATATGGTTGCTTCAAATGCAAGTTACACATCCAAGTTCCTTACCAATGCAATTCAGGCCATTCTATTGTTTCAATTTTGCTCACAAGGTAATTTGTAGTTGATTGGAACCTTCTAGAGTAAGTTACACAGCCTGAACTCGTGACTGCTACATTGGATTTCAAGAGAAAAACAGAAAATGCAATTTGCTGGATTGGGCCTCAAATTGAATTCAAAAGCCCATGGAAAGGTTCTATATATTCATTGGAGTAATTCTAGAGCAAGTTTGGAGTCATTTTCGTGCCAGAAGCTGAAATTGCAGTTGAACATTCAAGAGGAGCAAGTGAAATCGAGTTTTCAGTTTGGAGCAATATCAAAGCAAATTGAAGGTTGAAGCATCATCCTCTTGCATCAGTGAACGTATCTGGAGAGTTTTTGAGGGAGAATCAAGCTCCAAGTGCCTCTGTTACTAGATCTACAACAGGTTAGTAACTTTCAAAATTCCACATGATTTAGCATGAGATAGTTAGATTTGAACTTGTGGTCAGGATCTAGGCAAGATGTAGATCGTTTTAAGATCAGTTTGGAAGCATTTGGTGACAGTTGATCATGACATATCAACTCTGTTTGGATTCGAATCTCTTGATTCATGAGGAGTTAGAGCAAGTTGATTAGATCAGGATGATCAGCGTAGCATAAGGATGATTTCTATGGTATTAATTTGGCAATTGATGATGTTTGATCTGGATACCATTTTTGAACTTTGCTTCGTGTTTTAAAATCCATTGAGAGTTGGATAATTTGAGTTGGGGATTCGAGATCCTCGTGAGAAACTGAGTGAAATTGGTTTAGACTTTGTGATTTTTGGTTGACTGTAACTTGACCTTCGCCGGAGAAGACAACCGGAGTCTTCTCCGGCCACCGTCCCTGCTCTCTATCCAGCCATCCTGATAATTGGAGAAGATGATCTTTGAGCCATTGGATCTTGCTCTGACAGAAGACCAAACTACTCATCCAACGGCCACGTTCTAATTGAATTTGTTGACTTCTGAAGCCATGGAACACAGAGTTCCATTTAATGTGCTGGCAGGCTCTCGTGCATTGGATCAGCTGACCGGTCTCCTCATCCAAGCGCTCATGTTTTATTTCAGTTATATTTTTCTTTTATTTGATTTTGATTATTTTAAATGCATTATTGATTCTAAAAATCACAATAAATTCAATTTTGATCCAAAAATTATTTTAAAAATATCTCCATGATCTTGAGAGAATTTGTGATTTGTTGAAATCAATAAAATTCATTTTCATGCATTTTTCATTTTTATTTTATTTTTCTTATTTTGTTTAATTCTTTAATATTTTCATATTTGATCATCTGTCTTGTTGAATTTTGTTCTCTCAATTGGTGTTGAATCTGGCTTTGATTGTTTAGTATGTTTTAGGGTAGATATTATGTTCCCTTAGAAGTTTTGTTAGAATTTTAAAACAAATTTAGGTTTTGTTTTAGGTGTTGAGATTAGAGCCTTCCCAAACTTGTGGATCACCTTGATACCCTTCCACTTAGAATCTATTTAGATGACTTAGAAGTTGAATTAGGCTTTAATATTTTAACCCTAGGTTTTTCAGACATGTATGTTCCCCTAGGAATTTTATTAGAATTTTACAACTTTTTTTTCTATTTTAGTTGTATTTTGCAAGTTGCTTGTGCTTGTGGTGTTCTATCTTTAGTGCTCTTGTTTGTTTGGTCTTGTTGGCGACTTTGGAGCTGGATTTGTTTGGATTCCTTCTTGGGAGGTCTTCTAGATTTGGTGTAGCTGCTGTGGCTTGAAGATTGGAGCTTGAAATTGAAGTTTTTTTTTTCTCTTTTAGGAGCTTTTTAGGAGCTTAGGAAATTAGGGTTTTAGGAAGAGCCATTAGGACTAGTTTTGATTCTTTCATCAAACATAGAATGCATTGTGTGCTTCTATTCTGTCCAATGATGTAAATTCCTCCTAGGGAAACTCCATTTCTCCTTTGGAGGGATGTGTGGTATGCCCATAGTTGAGTAGAACTTTGAGGATGCCTTTCCATTTCAATGTTGGTACTTGATGATTTCCTTTGGTTTTCATTTGGTTCTCAACATTGCAACCTTGATCTTAGTGGTTAATTCTCTGCTTGGAGTGTGCTTGCTAGAGTTTGAAGATGAATAATTGAAGAAGCTTGAAGATAAGAGCTAGCTTTAAGATGAAGATTCTTTGCTGTCAATTCAACTTTGCTGACAAGAGTTGCTATTGAAGATTGAAGTTGCTGTCTGTAAAAGATTGTTGCTGCTACTTGGGCTGCTTCCTTTGTTTTTCTTTTGTTGTATTATCTGTTTGCTTGTGTTGCTTACCTCTAGGTTTAAGGTGGAGCTTGTCTCTCCTTTCCTGTTTGTTTTCTTAGGTTTGAGGTTGAGCCGGACTCCCTTGCCTCGCTTGTACTATTGCATAGCATGCATTTTACTGTTTATTGTTTAATGCTTGCTTTCTTTTGCTGTTTCCTCTAGGATCTCTGATTTCTTCTGTGCAAGAGGGAATTATGACAGACATTAGGTTTTGATCCATGCATGATAACTGTAAGTAGATTCCCTTTCAACCATAGTTGTAGGACGTCTTTCTCTTCTCATCTCAAAACAATTCAAAAACACAGTAATAAGGTTAATTGAAGTCGTGCGTTACGAGCCTTAAGCTATCTGGGAAAAGGTTGGTGGAGCGTCTCTCTCCAGTAATCTAGATGTTAGTGTGGTACCCTTTGGGTGACATACGAAGCGTTCACTCCTGGGTCATAGTCTCTAGTGCGACTGAGATTGCAAACATTCTAAAAAACAGTTCTTTCGTAAAAAACTCAAACAAATATTCAAACTCTGTTTTTGTCCTCTTGGACCTTTAATCAGGAAAACCCTTTCTTAAGGAGATAAAAAAACTGTCAGATAAGCTTGTGTCTTCTGTAGCCCGAACTACGTTTGCTCTGATCTTTCATGCCGTATGAAAGTACGTAGGCACGAGATGCGACATCTCGGCGAGCAACCTTCCCCCCTTTAACCCGTAGTTAGGCGAACTACGTTGACTCTGATTTCTCGTTTAAGACGGGAATACGTAAGCATAAAGTGTGATACTTTGCCGAGTCATTTTATTTTCTTTTTAGACCAGACCTTTAGAGTAGATAGATAAACATACCCTTAGATAGAAAAAAAGCCTGGATCCCGTCGAGTACGACGGACGTGAGGGGTGCTAATACCTTCCCCTTGCGTAACCGACTCCCGAATCCAGGATTTGGTTGCGATGACCATTCCTTTCCCTCTTTGCGTTAGGTTTACTCTGAGCGTTTCCTTTCCCTCCTTTGGGATAAATAACGCACGGTGGCGACTCTTCTGTCCAGCTTTTACGTTGAGCGTTCATACTTTGATTTATTTGCATTGAGCATCCAGGCTCCGGCTTTTACGTTGAGCGTTCAGGCTCTGGTTTTGTTTTGTTGAGTGTCCAGACTCCGGCTTTTAGGTTGAGTGTTCAGGCTTTGGTTTTGTTTTGTTGAGTATCCAGACTCCGGATTTTACGTTGAGCGTTTAGGCTCCGGTTTTGTTTCAATGAGTATCCAGACTCCAGCTTTTATGTTGAGCGTTTAGGCTCCGGTTTTGTTTCGGTGAGTATCTAGACTCCGGCTTTTATAATGAGCGTTCAGGCTCCGGTTTTGTTTCGTTGAGTATCTAGACTCCGGCTTTTACTTTGAGCGTTCAGGCTCCGGTTTTGTTTCGTTGAGTATCCAGACTCCGGTTTTGTTTCGTTGAGTATCCAGACTCCGGCTTTTACGTTGAGTGTTCAGACTCCAGTTTATTTTTGTTGAGCATCCAGGCTCCAGCTTTTACTTTGAGCGTTCAAGCTCGGGTTTTGTTTCTTTGAGTATCCAGACTCCGGATTTTACGTTGAGTGTTCAGGCTCTGGTTTATTTGCGTTGAGCATCCAGGCTCCGACTTTTACTTTGAGCATTCAGGCTCTAGTTTTGTTTCGTTCAGTATCCAGACTCTGTATTTTACGTTGAGCATTCTGGCTCCGGTTTATTTGCATTGAGCATCCATGATCCGACTTTTATGTTGAGCGTTTAGGATCCAGTTTATTTGCATTGAGCATCCTGGCTCCAACTTTTACGTTGAGCGTTCAGGATCCGGTTTATTTGCATTAAGAATCCAGGGTCTGGCATTTACGTTGAGCGTTCAGGCTCTGGTTTTGTTTCGTTGAGTATCCAGACTCCGGCTTTTTTGTTGAGCGTTTAGGCTCAGTTTTTGTTTCGTTGAGTATCCTGACTCCGGCTTTTATGTTGAATGTTCAGGCTCCGGTTTTGTTTCGTTGAGTATCCAGACTCCGGCTTTTACGTTGAGCGTTTAGGCTCCGATTTTGTTTTGTTGAGTATCCAGACTCCGGCTTTTAAGTTGAGTGTTCAGACTCCAGTTTATTCGCTTTGAGCATCCAG
Organism: Lathyrus sativus; assembly: GCA_963859935.3. NCBI lineage: Eukaryota > Viridiplantae > Streptophyta > Magnoliopsida > Fabales > Fabaceae > Lathyrus > Lathyrus sativus. The sequence continues at coordinate 172,592,416 of OZ012737.1, forward strand.
GATCCGGCTTTTACGTTGAGCGTTCAGGCTCCGGTTTTCTTTCATTGAGTATCCAAACTCCGGTGTTTACGGTGAGCGTTCATGCTCCAGTTTATTTGCATTGAGAATCTAGGCTCCGACCTTTACTTTGAGCATTCAAGCTCCGGTTTTGTTTCATTGAGTATCAAAACTCCGGCTTTTAGATTGAGCGTTCAGGCTTCGGTTTATTTGCATTGAGCATCCACGCTCCAGCTTTTACGTTGAGCGTTTAGGCTTAAGTTTATTTGTGTTGAGCATCCAGGTTCCGACTTTTACGTTTAGCGTTTAGGCTCCGGTTTTGTTTCGTTGAGTATCCGGATTCCGGCTTTTATGTTGAGCGTTCAGGCTCCGATTTTGTTTCGTTGAGTATCTAGACTCTGGCTTTTATGTTGAGCGTTCAGGCTCCAGTTTTGTTTCGTTGAGTATCTAGACTCCGGATTTTATGTTGAGTGTTCAGGCTCCGGTTTTGTTTCGTTGAGTATCCATACTCCGGCTTTTACGTTGAGTGTTCAGACTCCAGTTTATTTGTGTTGAGCATCCAAGTTCCGGCTTTTATATTGAGCGTTCAGGCTCCGGTTTTGTTTCGTTGAGTATCCAGACTCCAGCTTTTACGTTGAGTGTTCAGACTCCAGTTTATTTGTGTTGAGCATCTAGGCTCCGGCTTTTACGTTGAGCATTCACGCGCCAGTTTTCTTTTGTTGAGTATCCAGACTCCGACTTTTATGTTGAGCGTTCAGGCTCTGGTTTATTTGCGTTGAGCATCCAGGCACCGACTTTTACATTGAGCATTCAGGCTCCGGTTTTGTTTCGTTGAGTATCCAGACTCTGACTTTTACATTGAGCGTTCAGGCTCCGGTTTATTTGCATTGAGCATCCAGGCTTCATCTTTTACGTTGAGCGTTTAGGCTCCGGTTTATTTGCGTTGAGCATCCAGGCTCCATCTTTTACGTTCAGCATTCAGGCTCAAGTTTATTTGTGTTGAGCATCCAGGCTCCGGCTTTTACGTTGAGCGTTCAGGCTCCGGTTTTGTTTCGTTGAGTATCCAGACTCCGACTTTTACATTGAGCGTTCAGGCTCCGATTTTGATTCGTTGATTATCCTGGCTTCGGCTTTTACGTTGAGTGTTCAGGCTCCGGTTTATTTGCGTTGAGCATCCAGGCTCCAGCTTTTACATTGAGCGTTCTGGCTCCAGTTTATTTGTGTTGAGCATCCAGGCTCCAGCTTTTACGTTGAGCGTTTAGGCTCCGGTTTTGTTTCGTTGAGTATCCAGATTCCGGCTTTCATGTTGAGCGTTCAGGCTCCGATTTTGTTTCGTTGAGTATCTAGACTCTGGCTTTTATGTTGAGCATTCAGGCTCCAGTTTTGTTTCGTATAGTATCTAGACTCCGGCTTTTACGTTGAGTGTTGAGGCTCCGGTTTTGTTTCGTTGAGTATCCATACTCCGGATTTTACGTTGAGTGTTCAGACTCCAGTTTATTTGTGTTGAGCATGCAAGCTCCGACGTTTATTTTGAGCGTTCAGGCTCCTGTTTTGTTTCGTTGAGTATCCAGACTCCAGCTTTTACGTTGAGTGTTCAGACTCCAGTTTATTTGTGTTGAGCATCTAGGCTCCGGCTTTTACGTTGAGCATTCAGGCGCCGATTTTCTTTTGTTGAGTATCCAGACTTCGACTTTTGCGTTGAGCGTTCAGGCTCTGGTTTATTTGCGTTGATCATCCAGGCACCGACTTTTACTTTGAGCATTCAGGCTTCGGTTTTGTTTCGTTGAGTATCCAGACTCTGACTTTTACATTGAGCGTTGAGGCTCCGGTTTATTTGCGTTGAACATCCAGCCTCCAGCTTTTACGTTCAGCATTCAGGCTCCGGTTTTGTTTCGTTGAGTATCCAGACTCCGGCTTTTACATTGAGCATTCAGGCTCCGATTTTGTTTCGTTGAGTATCCAGACTCTGGCTTTTATGTTGAGCGTTCAGGCTCCGGTTTTGTTTCGGTGAGTATATAGACTCCGACTTTTATGTTGAGCGTTTAGGCTTCGGTTTTGTTTCGTTGAGTATCTAGACTCTGGCTTTTACGTTGAGCATTCAGGCTCTGGTTTTGTTTCGTTGTGTATCCAGACTCCGGCTTTTATGTTGAGTGTTCAGACTCCAGTTTATTTGTGCTGAGCATCCAGGCTCCGGCTTTTACGTTGACCGTTTAGGCTCCGATTTTGTTTCGATGAGTATCCATACTCCAGATTTTACGTTGAACGTTCAGGCTCCGGGTTATTTGTGTTGAGCATCTAGGCTTTGACTTTTATGTTGAGCGTTTAGGCTCCAGTTTATTTGCGTTGAACATCCAGGCTCCAGCTTTTACGTTGAGCGTTCAGGCTCCGGTTTATTTGCGTTGAGTATCCAGACTCCGGCTTTTATGTTCAGCGTTAAGGCTCCGTTTTTGTTTCGTTGAGTATCCAGACTCCGGCTTTTAAGTTGAGTGTTCAGACTCCGGTTTATTCGCTTTGAGCATCCAGACTCTGGCTTTTACGTTGAGTGTTTAGGCTCCGATTTTGTTTTCTTGAGTATCCAGACTACGGCTTATATGTTGAGTGTTCAGACTCCAGTTTATTCGCTTTGAGCATCCAGGCTCCGGCTTTTACCTTGAGCGTTAAGGCTCTAGTTTTCTTTCATTGAGTATCCAGACTCCGATTTATTTGCGTTGAGCATCCAAGCTCCAACCTTTACTTTGAGCATTCAAGCTCCGGTTTTGTTTTGTTGAGTATCCAGACTCCGACATTTACTTTGAGAGTTCAGGCTCTGGTTTATTTGCGTTGAGCATCCAGGCTCCAGCTTTTATGTCAAGCGTTCAGGCTCCAGTTTATTTGTGTTGAGCATCCGGGCTCCGACTTTTACGTTGAGCGTTCATCCTCCGGTTTTGTTTCTTTAAGTATCCAGACTCCGGCTTTTATGTTAGGCGTTCAGGCTCCGATCTTGTTTCGTTGAGTATCTAGACTCTGGCTTTTATGTTAAGCGTTCAGGCTCCAGTTTTGTTTCGTTGAGTATCTAGACTCCGGCTTTTACGTTGAGTGTTCAGGCTCCGGTTTTGTTTCATTGAGTATCCATACTTCGGCTTTTACGTTGAGTGTTCAGACTCCAGTTTATTTGTGTTGAGCATCCAGGCTCCGACTTTTATGTTGAGCGTTCAGGCTCCGGTTTTGTTTCGTTGAGTATCCAGAGTCCGGATTTTATGTTGAGTGTTCAGACTCCAGTTTATTTGCATTGAGCATCTAGGCTCCGGCTTTTACGTTGAGCATTCAGACGTCGGTTTTCTTTTGTTGAGTATCCAGACTCCGACTTTTACGTTGAGCGTTCAGGCTCCGTTTTATTTGCGTTGAGCATATAGGCTCCAGCTTTTACGTTAAGCATTCAGGCTCATGTTTATTTATGTTGAGCATCCAGACTCCGGCTTTTACGTTGAGCGTTCAGGCTCCGATTTTGTTTCATTGAGTATCCAGACTCCGGCTTTTACTTTGAGCGTTCAGGCTCCGGTTTTCTTTCATTGAGTATCCAGACTCCGGTTTATTTGCGTTGAGCATCCAGGCTCCAACCTTTACTTTGAGCATTCAAGCTCCGGTTTTGTTTTGTTGAGTATCCAGACTCCGACATTTACTTTGAGAGTTCAGGCTCTGGTTTATTTGCGTTGAGCATCCAGGCTCCAGCTTTTACGTCAAGCGTTCAGGCTCCAGTTTATTTGTGTTGAGCATCCAGGCTCCGACTTTTACGTTGAGCGTTCATGCTCCGGTTATGATTCGTTGAGTATCCAGACTCCGGCTTTTACGTTAGGCGTTTAGGCTCCGATTTTGTTTCGTTGAGTATCTAGACTATGGCTTTTATGTTAAGAGTTCAGGCTCCAGTTTTGTTTCGTTGAGTATCTTGACTCCGACTTTTACGTTGAGTTTTCAGGCTCCGGTTTTGTTTCGTTGAGTATCCATACTCCGACTTTTACGTTGAGTGTTCATACTCCAGTTTATTTGTGTTGAGCATCCAGGCTTCGGCTTTTATGTTGAGCGTTCAGGCTCCGGTTTTGTTTCGTTGAGTATCCAGAGTCCGACTTTTACGTTGAGTGTTCAGACTCCAGTTTATTTGCGTTGGGCATCTAGGCTCCGGCTTTTACTTTGAGCGTTCAGGCTCCGGTTTTCTTTCATTAAGTATCCAGACTCCGGTTTATTTGCGTTGAGCATCCAGGCTCCAACCTTTACTTTGAGCATTCAAGCTCCGGTTTTGTTTTGTTGAGTATCCAGACTCCGGCATTTACTTTGAGAGTTCAGGCTCTGGTTTATTTGCGTTGAGCATCCAGGCTTCAGCTTTTACGTCAAGCGTTCAGGCTCCAGTTTATTTGTGTTGAGCATCCAGGCTCCGACTTTTACGTTGAGCGTTCATGCTCCGGTTATGATTCGTTGAGTATCCAGACTCCGGCTTTTACGTTAGGCGTTTAGGCTCCGATTTTGTTTCGTTGAGTATCTAGACTATGGCTTTTATGTTAAGCGTTCAGGCTCCAGTTTTGTTTCGTTGAGTATCTTGACTCCGACTTTTACGTTGAGTTTTCAGGCTCCGGTTTTGTTTCGTTGAGTATCCATACTCTGACTTTTACGTTGAGTGTTCATACTCCAGTTTATTTGTGTAGAGCATCCAGGCTTCGGCTTTTATGTTGAGCGTTCAGGCTCCGGTTTTCTTTCGTTGAGTATCCAGACTCCGACTTTTACGTTGAGCGTTCAGGCTCCGGTTTATTTGCATTGAGCATCTAGGCTTGATCTTTTACGTTTAGCGTTCAGGCTCCGTTTTATTTGCGTTGAGCATCCAGGCTCCACCTTTTATGTTGAGCATTCAGGCTCAAGTTTATTTGTGTTGAGCATCCAGACTCCGGCTTTTACGTTGAGCGTTCAGGCTCCGGTTTTGTTTCATTGAGTATCCAGACTCCGACTTTTACATTAAGCGTTCATGCTCCGATTTTGTTTCATTGAGTATCCAGACTCTGGCTTTTATGTTGAGCATACAGGCTCCAGTTTTGTTTTTGTGAGTATCTAGACTCCGGCTTTTATGTTGAGCGTTCAGGCTCCGGTTTTGTTTCATTGAGGATCCAGACTCCGGCTTTTACATTTAGCGTTCAGGATCCGATTTTGTTTCGTTGAGTATCCAGACTCTGGCTTTTATGTTGAAGGTTCAGGCTCCGGTTTTGTTTCGGTGAGTATCTAGACTCCGGCTTTTATGTTGAGCGTTCAGGCTCCAATTTTGTTTCGTTGAGTATCTAGACTCCGGCTTTTACTTTGAGCGTTCAGGCTCCGATTTTGTCTCGTTGTGTATCCAGACTCCAGCTTTTACGTTGAGTGTTCAGACTCCAGTTTATTTATGTTGAGCATCCAGGCTCCGGCTTTTACGTTGAGCGTTCAGGCTTTGGTTTTGTTTCGTTGAGTATCCAGACTCCAGATTTTATGTAGAGCGTTCAGGCTCCAGTTTATTTGCGATGAGCATCCAGGCTCTGACATTTACTTTGAACATTCAGCCTCTGGTTTTGTTTCGTTCAGTATCCAAACTCTGTATTTTACGTTGAGCGTTTAGGCTCCAGTTTATTTGTGTTGAACATCAAGGCTCTAGCTTTAACGTTGAGCGTTCAGGCTCCGGTTTATTTGCATTGAGAATTCCGGCTCTGGCATTTACGTTGAGCATTCAGGCTCTGGTTTTGTTTCATTGAGTATCCAGACTCCGACTTTTTTGTTGAGCATTTAGGCTCAGATTTTGTTTTGTTGAGTATCCAGACTCCGGCTTTTATGTTGAGCGTTAAGTGTTGCACCCCAAAATTTGACCAACCGGGTCTCGTATCTGGTCTTATGTTTCGACGCATGACCGCATTCGCATCTGTATATCGCATACAGTGCATTTGTCTTTTGTTTTGGCTTTATCGGGATCACAGCTCTCGTCTCGCGTCTCAGGTGTTTTTAATCAGGAAGAATCGTATTTTTCGGGAAGCCGTGCTATTCCCGGTGTTTTCAGCTCGCGCTGTTTGTTTGTAGGGATATTTCGGTGCCCGTTTATTTTTACCGGCTATTTTGGGGCGCTCTCGCGGTGTTATGTGTCGTTCGGTGTTATTGTGTTTTTTCTGGATTTTATTGACCAGTTTTAGATTTTTTTTTAATAGATTTAAATCATTTTTTTTAGCATTTTTAGAATATTAATAAGATTTTTAATAGTTTTAATTCTTTTAAATAGATTTTTAATCATTTTAGGATTTAATAGATTTTTTAGGAATTTTTAGAATATTAATGGTTTTAAAATAGTTTTAATAGCTTTTTAATCTTTTTAATATAGATTTTTCCTTATTAAATAAATAGTTTTTTTAGGATATAATGTTTTAGAATAATAAATAATAGGGTTAATAGAAATTAAATGATTTTTTAACTTTTAGATATAAATAATATAGTTTTTTCATAGAATTTAATATAGTTAATTAGAGTTTAATAAAAGTTTAGAAGTTTAGATTAGTGGGTTTATTAGAGTTTTTAATTAGAGTTTAATTGGATATTAATCAATTTTTAGGATATTAGATTGATTAGGTCCAATTGTTAATTGAGTCATTAATCCATATTATTTCCATTTAATCAGATTTTAATTAGTTTTCTTTTCAGTTTAATTCATTTCAGTTTTTTTGGGTTTTAATGTTTTTTTTCGTTGGGCCCAGATTCCCGTTTTTGGAGGCCCAGTTTGTGGTCTTTTTGTCCAGAAAGTCCACTTTTGTCCAGCAGTTTCTAGCATTTTCCAGCGAAATCCAGAAGCTTCCAGGATAATCTCATGTGTATAAAGCTTCAGCATAGCCACGTGTGAAGCGAGGGAGGACCCACCAGACTCACCCACATCTCTCAACCTCACACGCGTAAGCCATGCAGCCTCCACTCTCTCAGCATTGCCACGCGTATTCCACTCACAAACCACACGCGCGCGTGGCACTCTCCCATCCCTCCTCATCACCCGTGTATCACATGCACAATGCCACGTGTCTTCCGTTCGCCTCCCTCCCGCCGGCCATGCAAACACCGACGTGTGTTCGCCGGAGAAATCAGTGTTAACCTATTCACGGCGGAAGTTCGCCGGAAACCGCAAGAACTCATCGGAAAATTCATACGAGGTTCATCCATTTCCAGATTTTTCTTCGAATCTCCATCAATAATCCACCGGTAACTGTCGCCGGAAAACTAACCGCCACCAGAACGTTCATCAGTTTCCAGCTTCTTCAATGAATCTTCATCAAGATTCATCAGTGTTCATCGCCACGATCGTCGCCTTCATCAAGTTTCCAGAAATTCAACAGATCCATCAAGATCTCCAAAGACCTAAACGTTTTCATTCAAGAACGTTCATCTTCAGTTTTCTCCAGAAACGTCCAACTGCCTTCAGATCCTTCAGATCCAATGTTCATCATCAGCGAGCGATCTTCATGGATCTTCACCTTCGCTCATCGAATCTCCAAGAACCTTCAAAAAGTTCTTCGTCATATTTTCTCAAAGAATCATCAAGTGTTCAACAAGTTTTCCAGAATTTCGTTCATCAAACATTCACTGAACATTTTCATCAACACCATCAATATAGCTCCATTCGTCCATTTCCAGGGTTTGTCTTCAACGATCTTTGTTCAGATGTCAAGAAACATTCCAGAACCTTCAACGATCTTTTTCAAAGTTCGTCGTTCTTGCAAGAACATCACAGGTTCTTCTTCAACAAACCCAGAATCTTCAAGAACCTCGTCACCATCAGAAATTCCAATAATTTTTTCTTTTGATGTTTCTGGAGTTGGTTTGTGAAAGAGATATGGAGAGAGAGGTGGAGACGAAAAGAAGAAGAAGAAGGTTGATTCTGAGAGAGAAAGCTGAAACGGAGAGAGAGAGGGATCTGAGCAAGGGGAAACGAGAAAGACATGAGAGAGTGAGAGAAGTGAGGGACGGCGCCGTTTGGGGTAGGTGAACAGTAAGAGGAGAGTAAAGGGAATTAGGGTTTCTTTTCTGCTGAAGTGGAAGTGGATTGGCTCGTGGGCCTTGGGCCCAATGCATTTTTCACCTACACCTCCGTTTTGCCCAATTTCCCCCTCCCCGTTTTGTTTTTTCTGATGTTTTTGTTGGGCTGGGCCCAATTCTGTTGGGTTTTCTTTTACTGACTGCACACCCCCTGTATTATATTTGCACCCCCTGTCCTTTATTCTTTTTTTTAATTCTTTTTGTAATAGTTTTTGAGAAATGCTTAGAAAAGAAAACAGAAAAGAAAAGAAATATGGAATAGAAAAAGAAAAGAATATTGAAGAAAAATTGAAAAAATCATAAAAAATATTAGTATAGTTTTTTATTATTTTCTTTAGCGGATATTTTCGTCATAGAGTTTATTTTACGCTTTTAGAGGTAATTTTAGAAGTCCACTTGTTAGGGGACTTGTCGCGCTTTTAGAGGTAATTTTAGAAGTCCACTTGTTAGGGGACGTGTCACTTTTTTAGAGATGGTTTTTAGAAGTCCACTTGTTAGGGGACTATTTCTCCATTGGTTTTTTTCCATGATGAATAGGATAGGATAGTTTTTAGGAGTTTATTTTTCCGTATGCAACCATTGTAATCCATTTTTCAGAATGTTAATAAAACGAGATTTGAGCTGTGGTCCCGAAAGTAGCCGAACTACAGCTGCTCTGATTCCTCGAACCAGACGAGGATATGTAGGCATAGGATGCGATATCCTAGCGAGCACACTAACGATTAACCTTTTTGTTCTCTCGCGGCTGTGCGATCGAGACTTTCCCGCTGACGACTATTATTACCCTTTTTCTCTCTTGCCTGAGTGCATTTGAGACCAAACCGTAGTTTTTCTCATAGGTTCCCGACCTGTAAAACCAGTTTGATTTCTCACGACTGCGTGAGAATCCCCTGTTTAGCCGTAGTTAGCCTGAACTACGTAAAGCTCTGATCTTCCATGCAGTGTGGAAGTACGTAGGCACAAGACGCGAGGCCTTGGCGAGCCAAATTCCCTGTAGTCCCGAACTATGTTGACTCTGACTTTCTCTCTTGAGAATACGTAGGCCTAGAGTGCGACGCTCTATCGAGTCAATTCCCTTCCGTTTAGATTTAGCAGCCGTAGATAGATTGTTTTGCATCCTTTAGACAACCCAAGCAAGCGTGGATCCCGTCGAGTACGACGGACGTGAGGGGTGCTAATACCTTCCCCTTGCGTAACCGACTCCCGAATCCAGGTTTTGGTTGCGATGACCATACCTTTTCCCCGTTTTTTTTGCGAGGTTTACTTCGAGCGTTTCCTTTCCCTCCGTTGGGATAAATAACGCACGGTGGCGACTCTTCTATCAGCCGGCGCCGATTTTCGCAGTAGCGACAGCTGGCGACTCTGCTGGGGATCCAACGTCCCCTGGCTGCTAAGGACTGCGATAGTCCTTATGCATGTGGGATCCAACGTCCCCTAAAGAGAGAGTCAATCCTAGCGCTTGTTTGCTTGTCTATTGGGGTTTATTTATTGATATTATCTGTTGTTGTTGGGGTGTGACGGGTGTTCTATGATTGAGAGATAAGCCGGACCTGGGCTTGAGTGCACCATAGACTTAGAGTGGAAATTAGTGGGCGCGTGCTTGCTTTGCAGGCACTAGTGTCTCATGAAATCCACGCTCAGACGAGGTCCATCCGGTTGGCTTCACTTTCAACCCTTTGGGTTGAGACGGTTGCTGGTTTGGTGGATTGTCGACTCTGGGGACCGATCATTTGTGATTCAGCTAAGTGAGGCCTCTTCAGGACTTGATGATGCCACTCCTTCTGGGAATCGTATCATCAGTTTTGAAAGTCTGTGACGCTGATGAACGCATAGGATGCCGTACCTTGTCAGATATAGGTCCACACCTGTGAGTGGAGGGGTTTCTTTGTGCAGGAAACTTGACTTCCAACCTACCCGTTATTTTGGTCTTCTCTTCAGAGCAAACGTACTCCGTCAGCAGTGCAGCAGTATTTAGATTGTGTGGGGGCTGTGATCCCGTGTTTGTTGCATTGCATTGCATTTGCATATGCATCTTCGCATCATATTGCATAGCATTTCTCCTGCTAGCCAGAGTTCTGATCCAGCCTTTGTTTCCTGAAGGTGATTACCCGGAGTTTGGATTGAGCAACTGTTGATTGTCAGAAGACGACCAAGGGGTTGGAGCAGACTTGAGAAGATTCCAGAATCAAGCAGTGTAGTCAGTTCAAGTTTGTTGCAGGAATTCCTTCAGAGATATGGAACAGAATCAGGTTGAATTGATTGAAGTCCGAAGCCAGCTGGGGCAGATGATGAGAGACATGCAAGAGATGCGTCTGGAGCAGAAGATACTCAAAGAGGAAAACAGTCAGCTGAAGACCCAAATGAGTTTGGTCATGGGAGTAGTCAAGAATGTGCTTAGGAAAGAGGACGATCAGCTATTTGAAGCCGCAGTAAAGGAGCTCGTGCCACCTGTGTCTGTGGAACCTGAGCAGCAACAGAAGATGCACCCGACTCAACGGAGGATTCAGGAGGGAAAGCCAAAGAGAATATTTGAGGCGCCGCCTACAACGTATGCTGAGCTCCTGCAGACTTTATTGAGGTTCAAAATGGTTGAAAAGAGAACAATGGACCTACCCACAGGAGCGCTTCCTTATGGGTACGATGCCAGTAAGCAATGTGAATTTCATTCTGGGGCACTCGAACACGACATCGAGGGTCGCCATGCTTTTAAGCACAATGTTCAAGACCTGATTGACTCGAAAGATATTGAATTCACGCCAAGCGGCGTAGCTGTACGTATTGCTCCTGTCTCAGTCGATGCTAAGATGACGGATGTTTCTAAAGCTGCAGTAGGCCAGAAGCGTATCCTGGACTCTATGGTGTCGGAATCTCCATGCCCACAACTGTTGCTTATTCCTGGGGCAGATCTGAGAAAGGAAATGGCTAAGCATAAGGAGTGCCTTAATCAGTGCGGTGAAAGTCAAGAAACCGATGTTGTATTCGCTACGAAAGTTGCTCGAGAGTCAACCCGATACCAGCAACAACAGCAACGAGCTCAACAGTGGAAAAGGCAGCAGCATCCCAATCAGCGAGGAGCTCAAAATCAGAGGCCATTGAGGGTATTTAGGGTGCCTCCGATGCCATACGCCGAACTTCTTCAGGTGTTGCTACGATTACAGTTGGTTGAGAAGAGGAAGTTAGCTCCGCTGACAGGCACGCCTCCAGTAGGTTATGATATCAAGGAGCGCTGTGATTTCCATTCAGGAGCACAAGGGCACAACATTGAAGATTGTCTGTCCTTCAAGCACAAAGTGCAGGATCTACTTGATAGTGCAGCAATCAGCTTCGGGCGAGAAGGGTCCAAAATCATCTGAATGAAGGAGGATGGGCTCTATAATCTGGTTGGGTCGTTGAAAGCAGATCAGGACAGCATCAAATTGTCTCTAATAACTGATTGTGAAGATAGCTGGTTCAGCAGCAGGACAAATATGAAAGCCCGGTTCTCGGAAGCTAGCATTTTTTTCTTGTTTTATCTTGTCATTTGTAGTTTCTTTCCTGTTTAAATTGCAAGCTTGTTTGTAAAGCTTGTTGTTTTCATTCAATTGATGATAATGAAATAAATATGCATGTTTTGATTGAATCCATTCGTGTTCACTAATTGTTTTTACAAATGTCCAACGCTTGGTTAAGAAGAATCTGGGGAGGATGACGAAAATGAACGACATGCAACTTCCGACATTGTATGCTGTTGAAATAAAACCTGTTGATGATGTACAGGCATTGTTTCAAATCCCTAAACACCGGAGATATAAGGAAGATAATCTCTTGTTAACCCCTTTGAGCCTGGTAGTAGGAGTTCTTTCTGAAAACGAAAAACCCTCAATCTTAACCTGGGGCAGGGTAGGTGTTAGATGATTTGACCGAGTGTCCAAATTGCAAAAGGAGTGTCCGTTCGAGGATCAATCACACCCCTAGAGGTCGTGCCTAAAAGACCACAATGGTTCAATCAAGAGTGGGGCAGTCACATCATTCCCCAAAGAGTCAGACAACCATTGTCACATGACTCGTTCGAAAAAAGAGAAAGCAAAGGAGAAAGAATCAAAAGCCCGCTAAGTCAAGAAAAGAAAACAAATGACTTAGGCAAAAATGAGGGCATCCCGCTGGACTTAAAAAAAATCAGAAGAAACTCAAAAGAGTCAGTCCAGGCGAAAGTTAGGGATATGAAAAGAAAAGATGAAAGGATGACAAAAAGAAAAATCCTCGGCAAATGCGAGTCGTGTGACCCTAAGTGGAAAAGACAAAGGTGAGTGGTTGTCACTCCCAACAATCCTAATTTCTCGAACTATCACTCCTATCTTTTAGCCTCTGAGAGGTGAGCGCTAAGGTCGAATTAGCTGAACGTAGGATGGGAGAACATCAAGGAGAATGAGTGGGTTAAAATAAACTTTGAGCCTTTGTCCTTTCCTTCAAAACTGTGAACCTTACCACGTTACAACCTTCAAAAGTCCTAATTGAAGCAGGTTGTTTCGAAAGCATACTTCGGTAAAGGTTGCGTCAATTCTGACTCCTAAAGGGTTCCTCTTACCATGTTGGTATTGATGTTGATATTCTTGATAAGTGTTTTGTGCATTTTATGCCATAAACTGTTTTTTCCTTTTCCCAGTGAACAGATTGGATGTCAAAGCTGTCACATGTGTTGCATTAATATGTCTTTTACGCAGAACAACCTGTTTTACTTGCGAGTAAACGCCTGACAGCAGGAAAGTTTTCTACAATGGAAGGTATGGACAGGATAGAATGCAGAACGCCCAAATGTTCCGAGAGCAGGGGCAAGCTATTATCATGATCCCCAGTCAGGTCAGCCTTTCGAAGTCAGTTATCCTGGGGCAATCAGGTTGAGATTCGATAAATATCTCGTAGTCAGGGGCACTACTCTGAATCAGATAAGCAGGGGCAAAGTCATTGCAGTCGGGGGCAGGCCATCTTAAGAGCGCAGAAGTTGTTCTTTGTTCGAGAAGCATTTGATGAGAAGTATCTTTCCGGAGTTCAGAATGCCGGGGCATTTCTTATCAGGCAGCCAGGGTACATATTTTTAGACTTCCTTTCGAGGACTATCCCCACGGAGGTCCCGCAAGCTGGGGCATATCAGAAGCTGAGAGTAACTGTTCTTCTCCGTATCAGCAGGGTTATTCAGAATTATTTGAGCAGAGTCAGCCAATTTTCGAGTGCGAGGAGAATGCGGGAAGTCGTGTCACTGTCCCTTGACTCTTTAATCAGAAAGCTGTGTATTCAGGCAGAATGTTTTCCAGCGTCAGGTGTACCTGACCCAGCGCAGATAGCCTAAAAGTTCAAACCCATGTTGGCAATCACTGTGAGGCCCATTCGTGTTGGCGCATCAGTTTCCGAATCCGAGCTTCGCCAGTACGCAGGAAGACTCCGTCCATTTTTCTCCAGCAAGGTCCAGCTTTTCATTAGCACGGGTCAGCTATCTTCAGAGGAGTCCAATCATACTTGGCACATTTGTTATTCCCCAGCCGAGTTATATTCCTCAGCAGGGGGTTACTTCAACGAGGTGTTCGGTTAAGTTCCCAATTTCCCCAGCGGAGTTGATTTCATGCTTCCAGCATTTATTTTGCTGGGATAATTCTGTGATATCCGGTTTATCCCCAGCGGAGTTGGCTTCGTCTTCAACATTTATTTTGCTGAAGTGGTTTTCTGTACCCGACTTTCTCCGGCAGCTCGAGCCTGCATTAGCATATTGCATGCATCATCATATTTGCATCATACTGGCATTTCATTCTCAAAACGCGTAGCATTTCCATTCTGAATGGAGCATTACGCCATAGAAAGATTCAACATATGCATATACATACGAAGCATAAGCCAGGTTTTCTATCAGCCTCATATGGCAGGCGTGAACTACTCTGTGATCAGTTCAGGGGCATTTATCCAGCAGCAGTGTTCAAGCAATTCAGCAGTTTATTTGTATTCTCAGATCATACAACAATTATGCTTTGGTCAATCAGTCATCTGGTATCGACAGACTTTTCTTCCCGTCAGTTCATATTGACGATGTGTTTCTCCAATAAGTGGATTTCTCCGTCTAGCAGTAGACGTCTTGAGTTGGAATATGGCTTTCTTCCCGTCTACCAGTAGACGATGTGAAGTGTCAGATGATTTTTCAGCGGGTTTTTATCGTCAGATCATATGGATGGCGTGTTTCCCCAGCTAGTCTTCTCCAGCTATCATTAGATGTTCAGGGTTTCAAAGTGATCGTTCGGATAGTGGTTTTCTTTCTGTTTATTGGATGAGATGACATTTCAAGAGGGTTTTCCTGATTGTCGATTCTTATTGACGACATGGCTATTTGAAGGTGGTTTTCTTCCCGTCGGTCCTTACTGATGATGTGGCCCCTTTAAGGATATTGTTCTTTCCATCAAGTCCCGTAGACGAAAGGATTCTGAAAGTTGATGGATGGTATTGAAGTGCGTATGGGTGTCTTCCCGTCTATCCTTAGACAATGTAAGTATGAATCCAGGGTGTCTTTCCGTCTATCCTTAGACGATGTGAGTATTGGTTCGCAGGGTGTCTTTCCGTCTATCCTTAGACGATGTGAGTATTAAAGTTTTTTTTCCTTCTGGATTATGGGTGTCTTTCCGTCTATCCTTAGACGATGTGAGTATTGATTTTGAATTTTTTTCCTTCGGGATTATGGGTGTCTTCCCGTCTATCATTAGACGATGTGAGTATTGATTTTTTTCCTTCGGGACGGTGTTGAATGAATCCAGGGTGTCTTTCCGTCTATCCTTAGACGATGTGAGTATTAAAGTTTTTTTTCCTTCTGGATTATGGGTGTCTTCCCGTCTACCCTTAGACGATGTGAGTATCGAATTTTTTTCCTTCGGGATTATGGGTGTCTTCCCGTCTATCATTAGACGATGTGAGTATTGAGTATTGAATTGATTTTTTTTCCTTCAGGATTATGGGTGTCTTCCCGTCTATCCTTAGACGATGTGAGTATTGAATTTTTTTTCCTTCGTGGATTATGGGTGTCTTCCCGTCTATCATTAGACGATGTGAGTATCGATTTTTTCCTTCGGGACGGTGTTGAATGAATCCAGGGTGTCTTCCCGTCTATCATTAGACGATGTGAGTATCGATTTTTTCCTTCGGGACGGTGTTGAATGAAACAGGGTGTCTTTCCGTCTACCTTCGGACGATGTGGGTATATTTCTCTTCCTGTCTATCAGTAGACGATGTGAGAAGATCAGATGTTTTGTTGCAACCCTCAGGATTGTTATATAGGGTATCACAGGTAACGGGTGTTAAAATCAGGAGTTCTTTACCAGATGATTGATCAGTTTGTTGCCGTGACGGCTGGACTCGGTTCTGAATTTTACTCCTCAAGCAGTGTTGCAGTAAATTCCCGCGGTTGGCAAATTTCAGGGTTTCATTGGTATTCAACCGTCATCTACCTTTGAATGTTTGAAGGCTGAGTGCTCTTCACCCATTCAGGCCGAAGCCGCTTGAATAGGGGCAGCTGTTGCACCCCAAAATTTGACCAACCGGGTCTCGTATCTGGTCTTATGTTTCGACGCATGACCGCATTCGCATCTGCATATCGCATACAGTGCATTTGTCTTTTGTTTTGGCTTTATCGGGATCACAGCTCTCGTCTCGCGTCTCAGGTGTTTTTAATCAGGAAGAATCGTATTTTTCGGGAAGCCGTGCTATTCCCGGTGTTTTCAGCTCGCGCTGTTTGTTTGTAGGGATATTTCGGTGCCCGTTTATTTTTACCGGCTATTTTGGGGCGCTCTCGCGGTGTTATGTGTCGTTCGGTGTTATTGTGTTTTTTCTGGATTTTATTGACCAGTTTTAGATTTTTTTTTAATAGATTTAAATCATTTTTTTTAGCATTTTTAGAATATTAATAAGATTTTTAATAGTTTTAATTCTTTTAAATAGATTTTTAATCATTTTAGGATTTAATAGATTTTTTAGGAATTTTTAGAATATTAATGGTTTTAAAATAGTTTTAATAGCTTTTTAATCTTTTTAATATAGATTTTTCCTTATTAAATAAATAGTTTTTTTAGGATATAATATTTTAGAATAATAAATAATAGGGTTAATAGAAATTAAATGATTTTTTAACTTTAGATATAAATAATATAGTTTTTTCATAGAATTTAATATAGTTAATTAGAGTTTAATAAAAGTTTAGAAGTTTAGATTAGTGGGTTTATTAGAGTTTTTAATTAGAGTTTAATTGGATATTAATCAATTTTTAGGATATTAGATTGATTAGGTCCAATTGTTAATTGAGTCATTAATCCATATTATTTCCATTTAATCAGATTTTAATTAGTTTTCTTTTCAGTTTAATTCATTTCAGTTTTTTTGGGTTTTAATGTTTTTTTTCGTTGGGCCCAGATTCCCGTTTTTGGAGGCCCAGTTTGTGGTCTTTTTGTCCAGAAAGTCCACTTTTGTCCAGCAGTTTCTAGCATTTTCCAGCGAAATCCAGAAGCTTCCAGGATAATCTCATGTGTATAAAGCTTCAGCGTAGCCACGTGTGAAGCGAGGGAGGACCCACCAGACTCACCCACATATCTCAACCTCACACGCGTAAGCCATGCAGCCTCCACTCTCTCAGCATTGCCACGCGTATTCCACTCACAAACCACACGCGCGCGTGGCACTCTCCCATCCCTCCTCATCACCCGTGTATCACATGCACAATGCCACGTGTCTTCCGTTCACCTCCCTCCCGCCGGCCATGCAAACACCGGCATGTGTTCGCCGGAGAAATCAGTGTTAACCTATTCACGACGGAAGTTCGCCGGAAACCGCAAGAACTCATCGGAAAATTCATACGAGGTTCATCCATTTCCAGATTTTTCTTTGAATCTCCATCAATAATCCACCGGTAACTGTCGCCGGAAAACTAACCGCCACCAGAACGTTCATCAGTTTCCAGCTTCTTCAATGAATCTTCATCAAGATTCATCAGTGTTCATCGCCACGATCGTCGCCTTCATCAAGTTTCCAGAAATTCAACAGATCCATCAAGATCTCCAAAGACCTAAACGTTTTCATTCAAGAACGTTCATCTTCAGTTTTCTCCAGAAACGTCCAACTGCCTTCAGATCCTTCAGATCCAATGTTCATCATCAGCGAGCGATCTTCATGGATCTTCACCTTCGCTCATCGAATCTCCAAGAACCTTCAAAAAGTTCTTCGTCATATTTTCTCAAAGAATCATCAAGTGTTCAACAAGTTTTCCAGAATTTCGTTCATCAAACATTCACTGAACATTTTCATCAACACCATCAATATAGCTCCATTCGTCCATTTCCAGGGTTTGTCTTCAACGATCTTTGTTCAGATGTCAAGAAACATTCCAGAACCTTCAACGATCTTTTTCAAAGTTCGTCGTTCTTGCAAGAACATCACAGGTTCTTCTTCAACAAACCCAGAATCTTCAAGAACCTCGTCACCATCAGAAATTCCAATAATTTTTTCTTTTGATGTTTCTGGAGTTGGTTTGTGAAAGAGATATGGAGAGAGAGGTGGAGACGAAAAGAAGAAGAAGAAGGTTGATTCTGAGAGAGAAAGCTGAAACGGAGAGAGAGAGGGATCTGAGCAAGGGGAAACGAGAAAGACATGAGAGAGTGAGAGAAGTGAGGGACGGCGCCGTTTGGGGTAGGTGAACAGTAAGAGGAGAGTAAAGGGAATTAGGGTTTCTTTTCTGCTGAAGTGGAAGTGGATTGGCTCGTGGGCCTTGGGCCCAATGCGTTTTTCACCTACACCTCCGTTTTGCCCAATTTCCCCCTCCCCGTTTTGTTTTTTCTGATGTTTTTGTTGGGCTGGGCCCAATTCTGTTGGGTTTTCTTTTACTGACTGCACACCCCCTGTATTATATTTGCACCCCCTGTCCTTTATTCTTTTTTTTAATTCTTTTTGTAATAGTTTTTGAGAAATGCTTAGAAAAGAAAACAGAAAAGAAAAGAAATATGGAATAGAAAAAGAAAAGAATATTGAAGAAAAATTGAAAAAATCATAAAAAATATTAGTATAGTTTTTTATTATTTTCTTTAGCAGATATTTTCGTCATAGAGTTTATTTTACGCTTTTAGAGGTAATTTTAGAAGTCCACTTGTTAGGGGACTTGTCGCGCTTTTAGAGGTAATTTTAGAAGTCCACTTGTTAGGGGACGTGTCACTTTTTTAGAGATGGTTTTTAGAAGTCCACTTGTTAGGGGACTATTTCTCCATTGGTTTTTTTCCATGATGAATAGGATAGGATAGTTTTTAGGAGTTTATTTTTCCGTATGCAACCATTGTAATCCATTTTTCAGAATGTTAATAAAACGAGATTTGAGCTGTGGTCCCGAAAGTAGCCGAACTACAGCTGCTCTGATTCCTCGAACCAGACGAGGATATGTAGGCATAGGATGCGATATCCTAGCGAGCACACTAACGATTAACCTTTTTGTTCTCTCGCGGCTGTGCGATCGAGACTTTCCCGCTGACGACTATTATTACCCTTTTTCTCTCTTGCCTGAGTGCGTTTGAGACCAAACCGTAGTTTTTCTCATAGGTTCCCGACCTGTAAAACCAGTTTGATTTCTCACGGCTGCGTGAGAATCCCCTGTTTAGCCGTAGTTAGCCTGAACTACGTAAAGCTCTGATCTTCCATGCAGTGTAGAAGTACGTAGGCACAAGACGCGAGGCCTTGGCGAGCCAATTTCCCTGTAGTCCCGAACTACGTTGACTCTGACTTTCTCTCTTGAGAATACGTAGGCCTAGAGTGCGACGCTCTATCGAGTCAATTCCCTTCCGTTTAGATTTAGCAGCCGTAGATAGATTGTTTTGCATCCTTTAGACAACCCAAGCAAGCGTGGATCCCGTCGAGTACGACGGACGTGAGGGGTGCTAATACAATCCCCTTGCGTAACCGACTCCCGAATCCAGGTTTTGGTTGCGATGACCATACCTTTTCCCCGTTTTTTTTTTGCGAGGTTTACTTCGAGCGTTTCCTTTCCCTCCGTTGGGATAAATAACGCACGGTGGCGACTCTTCTGTCAGCCGGCGCCGATTTTCGCAGTAGCGACATTAAGGCTTCAGTTTTATTTTGTTGAGTATCCAGACTCTGGGTTTTACGTTGAGCGTTTAGGCTCCGGTTTTGTTTTGTTAAAAATCCAGACTCCGGCTTTTAGGTTGAATGTTCAGACTCCGGTTTATTCGCTTTGAGCATCCAGACTCTTACTTTTACGTTGAGCGTTTATGCTCCGATTTTGTTTTCTTGAGTATCCAGACTACGGCTTTTAAGTTGAGTGTTAAGACTCCAGTTTATTCGCTTTGAGCATCCAGGCTCTGGCTTTTACATTGAGCGTTCAGGCTCCGGTTTTCTTTCATTGAGTATCCAGACTCCGGTTTATTTGCATTGAGCATCCAGGCTCCAACCTTTACTTTGAGCATTCAAGTTCCGATTTTGTTTTGTTGAGTATCCACACTCCAGCTTTTACTTTGAGAGTTCAGGCTCTGGTTTATTTAAGTTGAGCATCCAGGCTCCAGCTTTTACGTTAAACGTTCAGGCTCCGGTTTATTTGTGTTGAGCATCCAGGCTCCGACTTTTACGTTGAGCGTTCATGCTCCAGTTTTGTTTCGTTGAGTATCTAGACTCCGGATTTTACGTTAGGCGTTCAGGCTCCAATTTTGTTTCGTTGAGTATCTAGACTCTGGCTTTTATGTTGAGCTTTCAGGCTCCAGTTTTGTTTCATTGAGTATCTAGACTCCGGCTTTTACGTGTAGTGTTCAGGCTCCGGTTTTGTTTCGTTGAGTATCCATACTCCGGCTTTTACGCTGAGTGTTCAGACTCCAGTTTATTTGTGTTGAGCATCCAGGCTCCGGCTTTTATGTTGAGCGTTCAGACGCCGGTTTTCTTTCGTTGAGTATCCAGACTCCGACTTTTACGTTGAGCGTTCAGGCTCCGGTTTATTTGCATTGAGCATCTAGACTTGATCTTTTACGTTGAGCGTTCAGGCTCCGTTTTATTTGCGTTGAGCATCCAGGCTCAGCTTTTACGTTGAGCATTCAAGCTTAAGTTTATTTGTGTCTAGCATCCAAGCTTCGGCTTTTACGTTAAGCGTTCAGGCTCCGATTTTGTTTCATTGAGTATTCAGACTCTGGCTTTTATGTTGAGCGTACAGGCTCCGTTTTTGTTTCAGTGAGTATCTAGACTCCGGCTTTTATGTTGAACATTCAGGCTCCGGTTTTGTTTCATTGAGGATCCAGACTCCGGCTTTTACATTGAGCGTTCTGGCTCCGATTTTGTTTTGTTGAGTATCTAGACTCGGGCTTTTATGTTGAGGGTTCAGGCTTCGGTTTTTTTTCCAGTCAGTATCTAGACTCTGACTTTTATCTTGAGCGTTCAGGCTCTAGTTTTGTTTCGTTGGATATCTAAACTCCGGCTTTTACTTTGAGCGTTCATGCTCCGATTTTGTTTCGTTGTGTATCCAGACTCCGGCTTTTACGTTGAGTGTTCAGACTCCAGTTTATTTATGTTGAGCATCCAGGCTCCAGCTTTTACGTTGAGCATTCAGGCTTTGGTTTTGTTTTGTTGAGTATCTAGACTCCGGATTTTATATTGAGCGTTCAGGCTCCAGTTTATTTGCGTTGAGCATCCAGGCTCCGACTTTTACTTTGAGCATTCAGGCTCTGGTTTTGTTTCGTTCAGTATCCAGACTCTGTATTTTACGTTGAGCGTTCAGGCTACGGTTTATTTTTATTGAGCATCCAGGCTTCAACTTTTATGTTGAGTGTTTAGGCTCCAGTTTATTTGCGTTGAACATCAAGGCTCTAGCTTTTACGTTGAGCGTTCAGACTCCGGTTTATTTGCATTGAGAATCCCGGCTCTGGCATTTACGTTGAGCATTCAGGCTCTGGTTTTGTTTCATTGAGTATCCATACTCTGACTTTTTTGTTGAGCGTTTAGGCTCAGATTTTGTTTCGTTGAGTATCCAGACTCCGGCTTTTATGTTGAGCGTTAAGGCTCCGGTTTTGTTTCGTTGTGTATCCAGACTCCAGCTTTTACATTGAGTGTTCAGACTCCAGTTTATTTATGTTGAGATCCAGGCTCCGGCTTTTACGTTGAGCGTTCAGGCTTTGGTTTTGTTTCGTTGAGTATCCAGACTCCGAATTTTACGTAGAGCGTTCAGGCTCCAGTTTATTTGCGTTGAGCATCCAAGCTCTGGCTTTTACTTTGAGCATTCAGCCTCTGGTTTTGTTTCGTTCAGTATCCAAACTCTGTATTTTACGTTGAGCGTTTAGGCTCCCGTTTATTTGCATTGAGCATCCAGACTCTGACTTTTATATTGAGTGTTTAGGCTCCAGTTTATTTGTGTTGAATATCAAGGCTCTAGCTTTTACATTGAGCGTTCAGGCACCGGTTTATTTGCATTGAGAATCCCGGCTCTGGCATTTACGTTGAGCATTCAGGCTCTGGTTTTGTTTCATTGAGTATCCAGACTCTGACTTTTTTGTTGAGCGTTTAGGCTCAGATTTTGTTTCGTTGAGTATCCAGACTCCGGCTTTTATGTTGAGCGTTAAGGCTTCAATTTTATTTTGTTGAGTATCCAGACTCCGGGTTTTACGTTGAGCGTTTAGGCTCCGGTTTTGTTTTGTTAAAAATCCAGACTCCGGCTTTTAAGTTGAGTGTTCAGACTCCGGTTTATTCGCTTTGAGCATCCAGACTCCGGCTTTTACGTTGAGCGTTTAGGCTCTGATTTTGTTTTCTTGAGTATCCAGACTACGGCTTTTAAGTTGAGTGTTAAGACTCCAGTTTATTCGCTTTGAGCATCCAGGCTCCGGCTTTTACTTTGAGTGTTCTGGCTCTGGTTTTCTTTCATTGAGTATCCAGACTCCGGTTTATTTGCGTTGAGCATCCAGGCTCCAACCTTTACTTTGAGCATTCAAGTTCCAATTTTGTTTTGTTGAGTATCCAGACTCCGGCTTTTACTTTGAGAGTTCAGGCTCTGGTTTATTTAAGTTGAGCGTCCAGGCTCCAGCTTTTACGTTAAACGTTCAGGCTCCGGTTTATTTGCATTGAGCATTCAGGCTCCGACTTTTACGTTGAGTGTTCATGCTCCAGTTTTGTTTCATTGAGTATCCAGACTCCGGATTTTATGTTAGGCGTTTAGGATCCGATTTTGTTTCGTTGAGTATCTAGACTCTGGCTTTTATGTTGAGCGTTCAGACTCTAGTTTTGTTTCGTTGAGTATCTAGAGTCCGGCTTTTACGTTGAGTGTTCAGGCTCCGGTTTTGTTTCGTTGAGTATCCATACTCCGGCTTTTACGTTGAGTGTTCAGACTCCAGTTTATTTGTGTTGAGCATCCAGGCTCCGGCTTTTATGTTGAGCGTTCAGGCTCCGGTTTTGTTTCGTTGAGTATCCAGAGTCTGGCTTATACGTTGAGTGTTCAGACTCCAGTTTATTTGCGTTGAGCATCTTGGCTCCGACTTTTACATTGAGCATTCAGACGCCGGTTTTCTTTCGTTGAGTATCCAGACTCCGACTTTTACATTGAGCGTTCAGGCTCCGGTTTATTTGCATTGAGCATCCAGGCTTGATCTTTTACGTTGAGCGTTCAGGCTCCGTTTTATTTGCGTTGAGCATCCAGGCTCAGCTTTTACGTTGAGCATTCAAGCTCAAGTTTATTTGTGTTGAGCATCTAGGCTCCGGCTTTTACGTTGAGCGTTCAGGCTCCGATTTTGTTTCGTTGAGTATTCAGACTCTGGCTTTTATATTGTGCGTACAGGCTCCGGTTTTGTTTCGGTGAGTATCTAGACTCCGGCTTTTATGTTGAGCATTCAGGCTCCAGTTTTGTTTCATTGAGGATCCAGACTCTGGCTTTTACATTAAGCGTTAAGGCTCCAATTTTGTTTCGTTGAGTATCCAGACTTGGGCTTTTATGTTGAGGGTTCAGGCTCCGGTTTTGTTTCGGTGAGTATCTAGACTCCGGCTTTTATGTTGAGCGTTCAGGCTCCAGTTTTGTTTCGTTGAGTATTTAGACTCCGGCTTTTACTTTGAGCGTTCAGGCTCCGATTTTGTTTCGTTGTGTATCCAGACTCCGACTTTTATGTTGAGTGTTCAGACTCCAGTTTATTTATGTTGAGCATCCAGGCTCCGGCTTTTACGTTGAGCGTTTAGGCTTTGGTTTTGTTTCGTTGAGTATCAAGACTCCGGATCTTATGTTGAGCGTTTAGGCTCCAGTTTATTTGCGTTGAGCATCCAGGCTCCGACTTTTACTTTGAGCATTCAGGCTCTGGTTTTGTTTCGTTCAGTATCCAGACCTGTATTTTACATTGAGCGTTCAGGCTCCGGTTTATTTGCATTGTGCATCCAGGCTCCGACTTTTATGTTAAGTGTTTAGGCTCCAGTTTATTTGCGTTGAACATCAAGGCTCTAGCGTTTACGTTGAGCGTTCAGGCTCCGGTTTATTTGCATTGAGAATCCCGGCTCTGGCATTTACGTTGAGCATTCAGGCTCTGGTTTTGTTTCATTGAGTATCCATACTCCGACTTTTTTGTTGAGCGTTTAGGCTCAGGTTTTGTTTCGTTGAGTATCCAGACTCCGGCTTTTATGTTGAGCGTTAAGGCTCCGGTTTTGTTTCGTTGAGTATCCAGACTCCGGGTTTTACGTTGAGCGTTTAGGCTCCGGTTTTGTTTTGTTGAGTATCCAGACTCTGGCTTTTAAGTTGTGTTCAAACTCCGGTTTATTCGCTTTGAGCATCCAGACTCCGACTTTTACGTTGAGCGTTTAGGCTCCGATTTTGTTTTCTTGAGTATCCAGACTACGGCTTTTAAGTTGAGTGTTCAGACTCCAGTTTATTCGCTTTGAGCATCCAGGCTCCGGCTTTTACGTTGAGCGTTCAGGCTCCGGTTTTCTTTCATTGAGTATCCAGACTCCAGTTTATTTGCATTGAGAATCCCGACTCTGGCATTTACGTTGAGTATTCAGGCTCTGGTTTTGTTTCATTGAGTATCCAGACTCCGACTTTTTTGTTGAGCATTTAGGCTCAGATTTTGTTTTATTGAGTATCCAGACTCCGGCTTTTATGTTGAGCGTTAAGGCTTCAGTTTTATTTTGTTGAGTATCCAGACTCCGGGTTTTACGTTGAGCGTTTAGGCTCCGGTTTTGTTTTGTTAAAAATCAAGACTCCGGCTTTTAAGTTGAGTGTTCAGACTCCGGTTTATTCGCTTTGAGCATCCAGACTCCGGCTTTTACGTTGAGCGTTTAGGCTCCGATTTTGTTTTCTTGAGTATCCATACTACGACTTTTAAGTTGAGTGTTAAGACTCCAGTTTATTCGCTTTGAGCATCCAGGCTCCGGCTTTTACTTTGAGCGTTCCGGCTCCAGTTTTCTTTCATTGAGTATCCAGACTCTGGTTTATTTGCGTTGAGCATCCAGGCTCCAACCTTTACTTTGAGCATTCAAGTTCCAATTTTGTTTTGTTGAGTATCCAGACTCCGGCTTTTACTTTGAGAGTTCATACTCTGGTTTATTTAAGTTGAGCGTCCAGGCTCCAGCTTTTACGTTAAACGTTCAGGCTCCGGTTTATTTGCATTGAGCATCCAGGCTCTGACTTTTACGTTGAGCGTTCATGCTCCGGTTTTGTTTCATTGAGTATCCAGACTCCGGATTTTACATTAGGTGTTTAGGCTCCGATTTTGTTTCGTTGAGTATCTAGACTCTGGCTTTTATGTTGAGCGTTCAGGTTCCAGTTTTGTTTCGTTGAGTATCTAGACTCCGGCTTTTACGTTGAGTGTTCAGGCTCCGGTTTTGTTTCGTTGAGTATCCATACTCCGGCTTTTACGTTGAGTGTTCAGACTCCAGTTTATTTGTGTTGAGCATCCAGGCTCCGGCTTTTATGTTGAGCGTTCAGGCTCCGGTTTTGTTTCGTTGAGTATCCAGAGTCTGGCTTATACGTTGAGTGTGCAGACTCCAGTTTATATGCGTTGAGCATCTAGGCTCCGGCTTTTACGTTGAGCATTCAGACGCCGGTTTTCTTTCGTTGAGTATCCAGACTCCGACTTTTACATTGAGCGTTCAGACTCCGGTTTATTTGCATTGAGCATCCAGGCTTGATCTTTTACGTTCAGCATTCAGGCTCCGTTTTATTTGCGTTGAGCATCCAGGCTCAGCTTTTACGTTGAGCATTCAAGCTCAAGTTTATTTGTGTTGAGCATCTAGGCTCCGGCTTTTACGTTGAGCGTTCAGGCTCCGGTTTTCTTTCGTTGAGTATTCAGACTCTGGCTTTTATATTGTGCGTACAGGCTCCGGTTTTGTTTCGGTGAGTATCTAGACTCCAGCTTTTATGTTGAGCATTCAGGCTCCAGTTTTGTTTCATTGAGGATCCAGACTCTGGCTTTTACATTAAGCGTTAAGGCTCCGATTTTGTTTCGTTGAGTATCCAGACTTGGGCGTTTATGTTGAGGGTTCAGGCTCCGGTTTTGTTTCGGTGAGTATCTAGACTCCGGCTTTTATGTTGAGCGTTCAGGCTCCTATTTTGTTTCGTTGAGTATTTAGACTCCGACTTTTACTTTGAGCGTTCAGGCTCCGATTTTGTTTCGTTGAGTATTCAGACTCTGGCTTTTATATTGAGCGTACAGGCTCTGGTTTTGTTTCGGTGAGTATCTAGACTCCGGCTTTTATGTTGAGCATTCAGGCTCTAGTTTTGTTTCATTGAGGATCCAGACTCTGGCTTTTACATTAAGCGTTAAGGCTCCGATTTTGTTTCGTTGAGTATCCAGACTCGGCTTTTATGTTGAGGGTTCAGGCTCCGGTTTTGTTTCGGTGAGTATCTAGACTCCGGCTTTTATGTTGAGCGTTCAGGCTCCAGTTTTGTTTCGTTGAGTATTTAGACTCCGGCTTTTACTTTGAGCGTTCAGGCTCCGATTTTGTTTCGTTGTGTATCCAGACTCTGACTTTTACGTTGAGTGTTCAGGCTCCAGTTTATTTGCGTTGAGCATCCAGGCTCCGACTTTTACTTTGAGCATTCAGGCTCTGGTTTTGTTTCGTTCAGTATCCAGACCTGTATTTTACATTGAGCGTTCAGGCTCCGGTTTATTTGCATTGAGCATCCAGGCTCCGACTTTTTATGTTAAGTGTTTAGGCTCCAGTTTATTTGCGTTGAACATCAAGGCTCTAGCGTTTACGTTGAGCGTTCAGGCTCTGGTTTATTTGCATTGAGAATCCCGGCTCTGGCATTTACGTTGAGCATTCAGGCTCTGGTTTTGTTTCATTGAGTATCCAGACTCCGACTTTTTTGTTGAGCGTTTAGGCTCAGGTTTTGTTTCGTTGAGTATCCAGACTCTGGCTTTTATGTTGAGCGTTAAGGCTCCGGTTTTGTTTCGTTGAGTATCCAGACTCCGGCTTTTAAGTTGTGTTCAAACTCCGGTTTATTCACTTTGAGCATCCAGACTCCGGCTTTTACTTTGAGCGTTAAGGCTCCGATTTTGTTTTCTTGAGTATCCAGACTACGGCTTTTAAGTTGAGTGTTCAGACTCCAGTTTATTCGCTTTGAGCATCCAGGCTCCGGCTTTTACGTTGAGCGTTCAGGCTCCGGTTTTCTTTCATTGAGTATCCAGACTCCGGTTTATTTGCGCTGAGCATCCAGGCTCCAACCTTTACTTTTAACATTCAAGCTCCGGTTTTGTTTTGTTGAGTATCCAGACTCCGGCATTTACTTTGAGAGTTCAGGCTCTGGTTTATTTGCATTGCGCATCCAGGCTCCAGCTTTTACGTTAAGCATTCAGGCTCTAGTTTATTTGTGTTGAGCATCCAGGCTCCGACTTTTACGTTGAGCGTTCCTGATCCGGTTTTGTTTCGTTGAGTATCCAGACTCCGGCTTTTACGTTAGGCGTTCAGGCTCCGATTTTGTTTCGTTGAGTATCTAGACTCCGGCTTTTATGTTGAGCATTCAGGCTCCAGTTTTGTTTCGTTGAGTATCTAGACTCTGGCTTTTACGTTGAGTGTTCAGGCTCCGGTTTTGTTTTGTTGAGTATCCATACTCCGGCTTTTACGTTGAGTGTTCAGACTCCAGTTTATTTGTGTTGAGCATCCAGGCTCCGGCTTTCATGTTGAGCGTTCAGGCTCCGGTTTTGTTTCGTTGAGTATCCAGAGTCCGACTTTTACGTTGAGTGTTCAGACTCCAGTTTATTTGCGTTGAGCATCTAGGCTCCGGCTTTTACGTTGAGTATTCAGACGCCGATTTTCTTTCGTTGAGTATCCAGACTCCGACTTTTACGTTGAGCGTCCAGGCTCTGGTTTATTTGCATTGAGCATCCAGGCTTGATCTTTTACGTTGAGCGTTCAGGCTTCGTTTTATTTGCGTTGAGCATCCAGGCTCTAGCTTTTACGTTGAGCATTAAGGCTCAATTTTATTTGTGTTGAGCATCCGGGCTCCGACTTTTACGTTGAGCGTTTAGGCTCTGGTTTTGTTTCGTTGAGTATCCAGATTCCGGCTTTTACATTAAGCGTTCAGGCTCCGATTTTGTTTCGTTAAGTATCCAGACTCTGGCTTTTATGTTGAGCGTACAGGCTCCGGTTTTGTTTCGGTGAGTATCTAGACTCCGGCTTTTATGTTGAGCGTTCAGGCTCCGATTTTGTTTCATTGAGGATCCAGACTCTGGCTTTTACATTCAGCGTTCAGGCTCCGATTTTGTTTCGTTGAGTATCCAGACTCTAGCTTTTATGTTGAGGATTCAGGCTCCAGTTTTGTTTCGGTGAGTATCTAGACTCTGGCTTTTATGTTGAGCATTCAGGCTCCAGTTTTGTTTCGTTGAGTATCTAGACTCCGGCTTTTACTTTGAGCGTTCAGGCTCCGATTTTGTTTCTTTGTGTATCCAGACTCCGGGTTTTACGTTGAGTGTTCAGACTCCAGTTTATTTATGTTGAGCATCCAGGCTCCGGCTTTTACGTTGAGCGTTTAGGCTCTGGTTTTGTTTCGTTGAGTATTCAGATTCCGGCTTTTACATTAAGCGTTCAGGCTCCGATTTTGTTTCGTTAAGTATCCAGACTCTGGCTTTTATGTTGAGCGTACAGGCTCCGGTTTTGTTTCGGTGAGTATCTAGACTCTGGCTTTTATGTTGAGCGTTCAGGCTCCGATTTTGTTTCATTGAGGATCCAGACTCCGGCTTTTACATTCAGCGTTCAGGCTCCGATTTTGTTTCGTTGAGTATCCAGACTCTAGCTTTTATGTTGAGGATCCAGGCTCCAGTTTTGTTTCGGTGAGTATCTAGACTCTGGCTTTTATGTTGAGCATTCAGGCTCCAGTTTTGTTTCGTTGAGTATCTAGACTCCGGCTTTTACTTTGAGCGTTCAGGCTCCGATTTTGTTTCTTTGTCTATCCAGACTCCGGGTTTTATGTTGAGTGTTCAGACTCCAGTTTATTTATGTTGAGCATCCAGGCTCCGGGTTTTACGTTGATATCCAGACTCCGGATTTTATGTTGAGCATTCAGGCTCCAGTTTATTTGCGTTGAGCATCCAGGCTCCGACTTTTACTTTGAGCATTCAGGCTCTGGTTTTGTTTCGTTCAGTATCCAGACTCTGTATTTTACGTTGAGCGTTCAGGCTCCGGTTTATTTGCATTGAGCATCCAGGCTCCGACTTTTATGTTAAGTGTTTAGGCTCCAGTTTATTTGCGTTGAACATCAAGGCTCTAGCGTTTACGTTGAGTGTTCAGGCTCCGGTTTATTTGCATTGAGAATCACGGCTCTGGCATTTACGTTGAGCATTCAGGCTCTGGTTTTGTTTCATTGAGTATCCAGACTCCGACTTTTTTGTTGAGCGTTTAGGCTCAGGTTTTGTTTCGTTGAGTATCCAGACTCCGACTTTTATGTTGAGCGTTAAGGCTCCGGTTTTGTTTCGTTGAGTATCCAGACTCCGGCTTTTACGTTGAGCGTTTAGGCTCTGGTTTTGTTTTGTTGAGTATCCAGACTCCGGCTTTTAAGTTGAGTGTTCAGACTCCGGTTTATTCGCTTTGAGCATCCAGACTCCGGCTTTTACGTTGAGCGTTTAGGCTCCGATTTTGTTTTCTTGAGTATCCAGACTACGGCTTTTAAGTTGAGTGTTCAGACTCCAGTTTATTCGCTTTGAGCATCTAGGCTCCGACTTTTACTTTGAGCGTTTAGGCTCCGGTTTTCTTTCATTGAGTATCGAGACTCCGGTTTATTTGCGTTGAGCATCCAGGCTCCAACCTTTACTTTGAGCATTCAAGCTCCGGTTTTGTTTTGTTGAGTATCCAGACTCCGACTTTTACTTTGAGAGTTCAGGCTCTGGTTTATTTGCGTTGAGCATCCAGGCTCCAGCTTTTACGTTAAGCGTTCAGGCTCCAGTTTATTTGTGTTGAGCATCCATGCTCCGACTTTTACATTGAGCGTTCATGATCCGGTTTTGCTTCGTTGAGTATCTAGACTCCGGCTTTTACGTTAGGCGTTCAGGCTCCGATTTTTTTTCGTTGAGTATCTAGACTCTGGCTTTTATGTTGAGCGTTCAAGCTCCAGTTTTGTTTCGTTGGGTATCTAGACTCCGGCTTTTACGTTGAGTGTTCTGGCTCCAGTTTTGTTTCGTTGAGTATCCATACTCCGGCTTTTACGTTGAGTGTTCAGACTCTAGTTTATTTGTGTTGAGCATCCAGGCTCCGACTTTTATGTTGAGCGTTCAGGCTCCGGTTTTGTTTCGTTGAGTATCCAGAGTCTGGCTTTTACGTTGAGTGTTCAGACTCCAGTTTATTTGTATTGAGCATCTAGGCTCTGGCTTTTACTTTGAGTATTCAGACGCCGATTTTCTTTCGTTGAGTATCCAGACTCCGACTTTTATGTTGAGCGTTTAGGCTCCGGTTTATTTGCATTGAGCATCCAGGCTTGATCTTTTACGTTGAGCGTTCAGGCTTCGTTTTATTTGCGTTGAGCATCCAGGCTCCAGCTTTTACGTTGAGCATTCAGGCTCAAGTTTATTTGTGTTGAGCATCCAGGCTCCGGCTTTTACGTTGAGCGTTCAGGCTCCGGTTTTGTTTTGTTGAGTATCCAGACTCCGACTTTTACATTAAGCGTTCAGGCTCCGATTTTGTTTCGTTAAGTATCCAGACTCTGGCTTTTATGTTGAGCATTCAGGCTCTAGTTTTGTTTCATTGAGGATCCAGACTCTGGCTTTTACATTAAGCGTTAAGGCTCCGATTTTGTTTCGTTGAGTATCCAGACTCGGCTTTTATGTTGAGGGTTCAGGCTCCGGTTTTGTTTCGGTGAGTATCTAGACTCCGGCTTTTATGTTGAGCGTTCAGGCTCCAGTTTTGTTTCGTTGAGTATTTAGACTCCGGCTTTTACTTTGAGCGTTCAGGCTCCGATTTTGTTTCGTTGTGTATCCAGACTCCGACTTTTATGTTGAGTGTTCAGACTCCAGTTTATTTATGTTGAGCATCCAGGCTCCGGCTTTTACGTTGAGCGTTTAGGCTTTGGTTTTGTTTCGTTGAGTATCAAGACTCCGGATTTTATGTGGAGCGTTCAGGCTCCAGTTTATTTGCGTTGAGCATCCAGGCTCCGACTTTTACTTTGAGCATTCAGGCTCTGGTTTTGTTTCGTTCAGTATCCAGACCTGTATTTTACATTGAGCGTTCAGGCTCCGGTTTATTTGCATTGAGCATCCAGGCTCCGACTTTTTATGTTAAGTGTTTAGGCTCCAGTTTATTTGCGTTGAACATCAAGGCTCTAGCGTTTACGTTGAGCGTTCAGGCTCTGGTTTATTTGCATTGAGAATCCCGGCTCTGGAATTTACGTTGAGCATTCAGGCTCTGGTTTTGTTTCATTGAGTATCCAGACTCCGACTTTTTTGTTGAGCGTTTAGGCTCAGGTTTTGTTTCGTTGAGTATCCAGACTCTGGCTTTTATGTTGAGCGTTAAGGCTCCGGTTTTGTTTCGTTGAGTATCCAGACTCCGGCTTTTAAGTTGTGTTCAAACTCCGGTTTATTCACTTTGAGCATCCAGACTCCGGCTTTTACGTTGAGCGTTAAGGCTCCGATTTTGTTTTCTTGAGTATCCAGACTACGGCTTTTAAGTTGAGTGTTCAGACTCCAGTTTATTCGCTTTGAGCATCCAGGCTCCGGCTTTTACGTTGAGCGTTCAGGCTCCGGTTTTCTTTCATTGAGTATCCAGACTCCGGTTTATTTGCGCTGAGCATCCAGGCTCCAACCTTTACTTTGAGCATTCAAGCTCCGGTTTTGTTTTGTTGAGTATCCAGACTCCGGCATTTACTTTGAGAGTTCAGGCTCTGGTTTATTTGCATTGCGCATCCAGGCTCCAGCTTTTACGTTAAGCATTCAGGCTCTAGTTTATTTGTGTTGAGCATCCAGGCTCCGACTTTTACGTTGAGCGTTCCTGATCCGGTTTTGTTTCGTTGAGTATCCAGACTCCGGCTTTTACGTTAGGCGTTCAGGCTCCGATTTTGTTTCGTTGAGTATCTAGACTCTGGATTTTATGTTGAGCATTCAGGCTCCAGTTTTGTTTCGTTGAGTATCTAGACTCTGGCTTTTACGTTGAGTGTTCAGGCTCCGGTTTTGTTTTGTTGAGTATCCATACTCCGGCTTTTATGTTGAGTGTTCAGACTCCAGTTTATTTGTGTTGAGCATCCAGGCTCCGGCTTTCATGTTGAGCGTTCAGGCTCCGGTTTTGTTTCGTTGAGTATCCAGAGTCCGACTTTTACGTTGAGTGTTCAGACTCCAGTTTATTTGCGTTGAGCATCTAGGCTCCGGCTTTTACGTTGAGTATTCAGACGCCGATTTTCTTTCGTTGAGTATCCAGACTCCGACTTTTACGTTGAGCGTCCAGGCTCTGGTTTATTTGCATTGAGCATCCAGGCTTGATCTTTTACGTTGAGCGTTCAGGCTTCGTTTTATTTGCGTTGAGCATCCAGGCTCTAGCTTTTACGTTGAGCATTAAGGCTCAATTTTATTTGTGTTGAGCATCCGGGCTCCGACTTTTACGTTGAGCGTTTAGGCTCTGGTTTTGTTTCGTTGAGTATCCAGATTCCGGCTTTTACATTAAGCGTTCAGGCTCCGATTTTGTTTCGTTAAGTATCCAGACTCTGGCTTTTATGTTGAGCGTACAGGCTCCGGTTTTGTTTTGGTGAGTATCTAGACTCCGGCTTTTATGTTGAGCGTTCAGGCTCCGATTTTGTTTCATTGAGGATCCAGACTCCGGCTTTTACATTCAGCGTTCAGGCTCCGATTTTGTTTCGTTGAGTATCCAGACTCTAGCTTTTATGTTGAGGATTCAGGCTCCAGTTTTGTTTCGGTGAGTATCTAGACTCTGGCTTTTATGTTGAGCATTCAGGCTCCAGTTTTGTTTCGTTGAGTATCTAGACTCCGGCTTTTACTTTGAGCGTTCAGGCTCCGATTTTGTTTCTTTGTGTATCCAGACTCCGGGTTTTACGTTGAGTGTTCAGACTCCAGTTTATTTATGTTGAGCATCCAGGCTCCGGCTTTTACGTTGAGCGTTTAGGCTCTGGTTTTGTTTCGTTGAGTATTCAGATTCCGGCTTTTACATTAAGCGTTCAGGCTCCGATTTTGTTTCGTTAAGTATCCAGACTCTGGCTTTTATGTTGAGCGTACAGGCTCCGGTTTTGTTTCGGTGAGTATCTAGACTCTGGCTTTTATGTTGAGCGTTCAGGCTCCGATTTTGTTTCATTGAGGATCCAGACTCCGGCTTTTACATTCAGCGTTCAGGCTCCGATTTTGTTTCGTTGAGTATCCAGACTCTAGCTTTTATGTTGAGGATCCAGGCTCCAGTTTTGTTTCGGTGAGTATCTAGACTCTGGCTTTTATGTTGAGCATTCAGGCTCCAGTTTTGTTTCGTTGAGTATCTAGACTCCGGCTTTTACTTTGAGCGTTCAGGCTCCGATTTTGTTTCTTTGTGTATCCAGACTCCGGGTTTTATGTTGAGTGTTCAGACTCCAGTTTATTTATGTTGAGCATCCAGGCTCCGGGTTTTACGTTGATATCCAGACTCCGGATTTTATGTTGAGCATTCAGGCTCCAGTTTATTTGCGTTGAGCATCCAGGCTCCGACTTTTACTTTGAGCATTCATGCTCTGGTTTTGTTTCGTTCAGTATCCAGACTCTGTATTTTACGTTGAGCGTTCAGGCTCCAGTTTATTTGCATTGAGCATCCAGGCTCCGACTTTTATGTTAAGTGTTTAGGCTCCAGTTTATTTGCGTTGAACATCAAGGCTCTAGCGTTTACGTTGAGTGTTCAGGCTCCGGTTTATTTGCATTGAGAATCACGGCTCTGGCATTTACGTTGAGCATTCAGGCTCTGGTTTTGTTTCATTGAGTATCCAGACTCCGACTTTTTTGTTGAGCGTTTAGGCTCAGGTTTTGTTTCGTTGAGTATCCAGACTCCGACTTTTATGTTGAGCGTTAAGGCTCCGGTTTTGTTTCGTTGAGTATCCAGACTCCGGCTTTTACGTTGAGCGTTTAGGCTCTGGTTTTGTTTTGTTGAGTATCCAGACTCCGGCTTTTAAGTTGAGTGTTCAGACTCCGGCTTTTAAGTTGAGTGTTCAGACTCCGGTTTATTCGCTTTGAGCATCCAGACTCCGGCTTTTACGTTGAGCGTTTAGGCTCCGATTTTGTTTTCTTGAGTATCCAGACTACGGCTTTTAAGTTGAGTGTTCAGACTCCAGTTTATTCGCTTTGAGCATCTAGGCTCCGACTTTTACTTTGAGCGTTTAGGCTCCGGTTTTCTTTCATTGAGTATCGAGACTCCGGTTTATTTGCGTTGAGCATCCAGGCTCCAACCTTTACTTTGAGCATTCAAGCTCCGGTTTTGTTTTGTTGAGTATCCAGACTCCGACTTTTACTTTGAGAGTTCAGGCTCTGGTTTATTTGCGTTGAGCATCCAGGCTCCAGCTTTTACGTTAAGCGTTCAGGCTCCAGTTTATTTGTGTTGAGCATCCAGGCTCCGACTTTTACGTTGAGCGTTCATGATCCGGTTTTGCTTCGTTGAGTATCCAGACTCCGGCTTTTACGTTAGGCGTTCAGGCTCCGATTTTTTTTCGTTGAGTATCTAGACTCTGGCTTTTATGTTGAGCGTTCAAGCTCCAGTTTTGTTTCGTTGGGTATCTAGACTCCGGCTTTTACGTTGAGTGTTCTGGCTCCAGTTTTGTTTCGTTGAGTATCCATACTCCGGCTTTTACGTTGAGTGTTCAGACTCTAGTTTATTTGTGTTGAGCATCCAGGCTCCGGCTTTTATGTTGAGCGTTCAGGCTCCGGTTTTGTTTCGTTGAGTATCCAGAGTCTGGCTTTTACGTTGAGTGTTCAGACTCCAGTTTATTTGTATTGAGCATCTAGGCTCTGGCTTTTACTTTGAGTATTCAGACGCCGATTTTCTTTCGTTGAGTATCCAGACTCCGACTTTTATGTTGAGCGTTTAGGCTCCGGTTTATTTGCATTGAGCATCCAGGCTTGATCTTTTACGTTGAGCGTTCAGGCTTCGTTTTATTTGCGTTGAGCATCCAGGCTCCAGCTTTTACGTTGAGCATTCAGGCTCAAGTTTATTTGTGTTGAGCATCCAGGCTCCGGCTTTTACGTTGAGCGTTCAGGCTCCGGTTTTGTTTCGTTGAGTATCCAGACTCCGACTTTTACATTAAGCGTTCAGGCTTCGATTTTGTTTCGTTAAGTATCCAGACTCTGGCTTTTATGTTGAGCGTACAGGCTCCGGTTTTGTTTCGGTGAGTATCTAGACTCCGGCTTTTATGTTGAGCGTTCAGGCTCCGGTTTTTGATTCATTGAGGATCCAGACTCCGGCTTTTACATTGAGCGTTCAGGCTCCGATTTAATTTCGTTGAGTATCCAGACTCTGGCTTTTATGTTGAGGGTTCAGGCTCCGGTTTTGTTTCGGTGAGTATCTAGACTCTGGCTTTTATGTTGAGCATTCAGGCTCCAGTTTTGTTTCGTTGAGTATCTAGACTCCAGCTTTTACTTTGAGCGTTCAAGCTCCGATTTTGTTTCTTTGCGTATCCAGACTCCGGCTTTTACGTTGAGTGTTCAGACTCCAGTTTATTTATGTTGAGCATCCATGCTCCGACTTTTACGTTGAGCGTTCAGGCTTTGGTTTTGTTTCGTTGAGTATCCAGACTCCGAATTTTATGTTGAGCATTCAGGCTCCAGTTTATTTGCGTTGAGCATCCAGGCTCCGACTTTTACTTTGAGCATTCAGGCTCTGGTTTTGTTTCGTTCAGTATCCAGACTCTGTATTTTACGTTGAGCGTTCAGGCTCCGGTTTATATGCATTGAGCATCGAGACTCTAACTTTTATGTTATGTGTTTAGGCTCCAGTTTATTTGCGTTGAACATCAAGGCTCTAGCGTTTACGTTGAGCGTTCAGGCTCCAGTTTATTTGCATTGAGAATCACGGCTCTGGCATTTACGTTGAGCATTCAGGCTCTAGTTTTGTTTCATTGAGTATCCAGACTCTGACTTTTTTGTTGAGCGTTTAGGCTCAGGTTTTGTTTCGTTGAGTATCCAGACTCTGAATTTTATGTTGAGCGTTAAGGCTCCGGTTTTGTTTCGTTGAGTATCCAGACTCCGGCTTTTACGTTGAGCGTTTAGGCTCTGGTTTTGTTTTGTTGAGTATCCAGACTCCGGCTTTTAAGTTGAGTGTTCAGACTCCGGTTTATTCGCTTTGAGCATCCAGACTCCGGCTTTTACGTTGAGCGTTTAGGCTCCGATTTTGTTTCGGTGAGTATCTAGACTCCGGCTTTTATGTTGAGCGTTCAGGCTCCGGTTTTGTTTCATTGAGGATCCAGACTCCGGCTTTTACATTGAGTGTTCAGGCTCCGATTTTGTTTCGTTGAGTATCCAGATCTGGCTTTTATGTTGAGGGTTCAGGCTCCGGTTTTGTTTCAGTGAGTATCTAGACTCTGGCTTTTATGTTGAGCATTCAGGCTCCAGTTTTGTTTCGTTGAGTATCTAGACTCCGGCTTTTACTTTGAGCGTTCAAGCTCCGATTTTGTTTCTTTGTGTATCCAGACTCCGGCTTTTACGTTGAGTGTTCAGACTCCAGTTTATTTATGTTGAGCATCCATGCTCCGACTTTTACGTTGAGCGTTCAAGCTTTGGTTTTGTTTCGTTGAGTATCCAGACTCCGGATTTTATGTTGAGCATTCAGGCTCCAGTTTATTTGCGTTGAGCATCCAGGCTCCGACTTTTACTTTGAGCATTCAGGCTCTGGTTTTGTTTCGTTCAGTATCCAGACTCTGTATTTTACGTTGAGCGTTCAGGCTCCGGTTTATTTGTATTGAGCATCCAGACTCCGACTTTTATGTTAAGTGTTTAGGCTCCAGTTTATGTTAAGCGTTCAGGCTCCGGTTTATTTGCATTGAGAATCCCGGCTCTGGCATTTACGTTGAGCATTCAGGCTCTGGTTTTGTTTCATTGAGTATGCAGACTCCGACTTTTTTGTTGAGCGTTTAGGCTCAGGTTTTGTTTCGTTGAGTATCCAGACTCCGGCTTTTATGTTGAGCGTTAAGGCTCCGGTTTTGTTTCGTTGAGTATCCAGACTCCGGCTTTTACTTTGAGCGTTTAGGCTCCGGTTTTGTTTTGTTTAGTATCCAGACTCCGGCTTTTAAGTTGAGTGTTCAGACTCCAGTTTATTCGCTTTGAGCATCCAGACTCCGGCTTTTACATTGAGCGTTTAGGCTCCGATTTTGTTTTCTTGAGTATCCAGACTACAGCTTTTAAGTTGAGTGTTCAGACTCCAGTTTATTCGCTTCGTGCATCCAGGCTCCGGCTTTTACTTTGAGCGTTTAGGCTCCGGTTTTCTTTCATTGAGTATCCATACTCCGATTTATTTGCGTTGAGAATCCACGCTTCAACCTTTACTTTGAGCATTCAAGCTCCGGTTTTGTTTTGTTGAGTATCCAGACTCCGGCTTTTACTTTGAGAGTTCAGGCTCTGGTTTATTTGCGTTGAGCATCCAGGCTCCAGCTTTTACGTTAAGCGTTCAGGCTCTAGTTTATTTGTGATGAGCATCCAGGCTCCGACTTTTACGTTGAGCGTTCATGATCCGGTTTTGTTTCGTTTAGTATCCAGACTCCGGCTTTTACGTTAGGCGTTCTAGCTCCGATTTTGTTTCGTTGAGTATCTAGACTCTGGCTTTTATGTTGAGCGTTCGGGCTCCAGTTTTGTTTCGTTGGGTATCTAGACTCCGGCTTTTACATTGAGTGTTCTAGCTCTGGTTTTGTTTCGTTGAGTATCCATACTTCGGCCTTTACGTTGAGTGTTCAGACTCCAGTTTATTTGTGTTGAGCATCCAGGCTCCGGCTTTTATGTTGAGCGTTCAGGCTCCGGTTTTGTTTCGTTGAGTATCCAGAGTCCGACTTTTAGGTTGAGTGTTCAGACTCCAGTTTATTTGCGTTGAGCATCTAGGCTCCGGCTTTTACGTTGAGTATTCAGACGCCGGTTTTCTTTCGTTGAGTATCCAGACTCCGACTTTTACGTTGAGCGTTCAGGCTACGGTTTATTTGCATTGAGTATCCATGCTTGATCTTTTACGTTGAGCATTCAGGCTTCGTTTTATTTGCGTTGAGCATCCAGGCTCCAGCTTTTACGTTAAGCATTCAGGTTCAAGTTTATTTGTGTTGAGCATCCAGGCTCCAACTTTTACGTTGAACGTTCAGGCTCTGGTTTTGTTTCGTTGAGTATCCAGACTCCGGCTTTTACATTAAGCGTTCAGGCTCCGATTTTGTTTCGTTAAGTATCCAGACTCTGGCTTTTATGTTGAGCGTACAGGCTCCGGTTTTGTTTCGGTGAGTATCTAGACTCCGACTTTTATGTGGTGCGTTCAGGCTCCGGTTTTATTTCATTGAGAATCCAGACTCCGGCTTTTACATTGAGCGTTCAGGCTCCGATTTTGT
This sequence comes from Lathyrus sativus, assembly GCA_963859935.3. Lineage (NCBI taxonomy): Eukaryota > Viridiplantae > Streptophyta > Magnoliopsida > Fabales > Fabaceae > Lathyrus > Lathyrus sativus. The sequence continues at coordinate 172,630,406 of OZ012737.1, forward strand.
TTCGTTGAGTATCCAGACTCTGGCTTTTATGTTGAGGGTTCAGGCTCCGGTTTTGTTTCGGTGAGTATCTAGACTCTGGCTTTTATGTTGAGCATTCAGGCTCCAGTTTTGTTTCGTTGAGTATCTAGACTCCGGCTTTTACTTTGAGCGTTCAGGCTCCGATTTTGTTTCTTTGTGTATCCAGACTCCGACTTTTACGTTGAGTGTTCAGACTCCAGTTTATTTATGTTGAGGATCCATGCTCCGACTTTTACGTTGAGCGTTCAGGCTTTGGTTTTGTTTCGTTGAGTATCCAGACTCCGGATTTTATGTTGAGCATTCAGGCTCCAGTTTATTTGCGTTGAGCATCCAGGCTCCGACTTTTACTTTGAGCATTCAGGCTCTAGTTTTGTTTCGTTCAGTATCCAGACTCAGTATTTTACGTTGAGCGTTCAGGCTTCGGTTTATTTGCATTGAGCATCCAGACTCCGACTTTTATGTTAAGTGTTTAGGCTCCAGTTTATTTGCGTTGAACATCAAGGCTCTAGCTTTTACGTTGAGCGTTCAGGCTACGGTTTATTTGCATTTAGAATCCCGGCTCTGGCATTTACGTTGAGCATTCAGGCTCTGGTTTTGTTTCATTGAGTATCCAGACTCCGACTTTTTTGTTGAGCGTTTAGGCTCAGGTTTTGTTTCGTTGAGTATCCTGACTCCGGCTTTTATGTTGAGCGTTAAGGCTCCGGTTTTGTTTCGTTGAGTATCCAGACTCTGGCTTTTACTTTGAGCGTTTAGGCTCCGGTTTTGTTTTGTTGAGTATCCAGACTCCGACTTTTAAGTTGAGTGTTCAGACTCCAGTTTATTCGCTTTGAGCATCCAGACTCCGGCTTTTACGTTGAGCGTTTAGGCTCCGATTTTGTTTTCTTGAGTATCCAGACTACGACTTTTAAGTTGAGTGTTCAGACTCCAGTTTATTCGCTTCGAGCATCCAGGCTCCGACTTTTACTTTAAGTGTTTAGGCTCCGGTTTTCTTTCATTGAGTATCCATACTCCGGTTTATTTGCGTTGAGCATCCACGCTCCAACCTTTACTTTGAGCATTCAAGCTCCGGTTTTGTTTTGTTGAGTATCTAGACTCCGGCTTTTACTTTGAGAGTTCAGGCTCTGGTTTATTTGCGTTGAGCATCCAGGCTCCAGCTTTTACGTTAAGCGTTCAGGCTCTAGTTTATTTGTGATGAGCATCCAGGCTCCGACTTTTACGTTGAGCGTTAATGATCCGGTTTTGTTTCGTTTAGTATCCAGACTCCGGCTTTTACGTTAGGCATTCAGGCTCCGATTTTGTTTCGTTGAGTATCTAGACTCTGGCTTTTATGTTGAGCGTTCGGGCTCCAGTTTTGTTTCGTTGGGTATCTAGACTCCGGCTTTTACGTTGAGTGTTCTAGCTCTGGTTTTGTTTCGTTGAGTATCCATACTCCGGCTTTAACGTTGAGTGTTCATACTCCAGTTTATTTGTGTTGAGCATCCAGGCTCCGGCTTTTATGTTGAGCGTTCAGGCTCCGGTTTTGTTTCGTTGAGTATCCAGAGTCCAGCTTTTACGTTGAGTGTTCAGACTCCAGTTTATTTGCGTTGAGCATCTAGGCTCCGGCTTTTACGTTGAGTATTCAGACGCCAGTTTTCTTTCGTTGAGTATCCAGACTCCGACTTTTACGTTGAGCGTTCAGGCTACGGTTTATTTGCATTGAGCATCCAGGCTTGATCTTTTACGTTGAGCATTCAGGCTTCGTTTTATTTGCGTTGAGCATCCAGGCTCCAGCTTTTACGTTAAGCATTCAGGTTCAAGTTTATTTGTGTTGAGCATCTAGGCTCCGACTTTTACGTTGAGCGTTCAGGCTCCGGTTTTGTTTCGTTGAGTATCCAGACTCCGGCTTTTACATTAAGCGTTCAGGCTCCGATTTTGTTTCGTTAAGTATCCAGACTCTGGCTTTTATGTTGAGCGTACAAGCTCCGGTTTTGTTTCGGTGAGTATCTAGACTCCGGCTTTTACGTAGAGTGTTCAGGCTCCGGTTTTGTTTTGTTGAGTATCCATACTCCAACTTTTACTTTGAGTGTTCAGACTCTAGTTTATTTGCGTTGAGCATCTAGGCTCCGGCTTTTATGTTGAGCGTTCAGGCTCCGGTTTTGTTTCGTTGAGTATCCAAAGACCGGCTTTTACATTGAGCGTTCAGACTCCGGTTTATTTGCATTGAGCATCCAGGCTTGATCTTTTACGTTGAGCGTTCAGGCTTCGTTTTATTTGCGTTGAGCATCCAGGCTCCAGCTTTTACGTTAAGCATTCAGGTTCAAGTTTATTTGTGTTGAGCATCCAGGCTCCGACTTTTACGTTGAGCGTTCAGGCTCTGGTTTTGTTTCGTTGAGTATCCAGACTCCGGCTTTTACATTAAGCGTTCATGCTCCGATTTTGTTTCGTTAAGTATCCAGACTCTGGCTTTTATGTTGAGCGTACAGGCTCCAGTTTTGTTTCGGTGAGTATCTAGACTCCGGCTTTTATGTAGAGTGTTCAGGCTCCGGTTTTGTTTTGTTGAGCATCCATACTCCAACTTTTACTTTGAGTGTTCAGACTCCAGTTTATTTGCGTTGAGCATCTAGGCTCCGGCTTTTATGTTGAGCGTTCAGGCTCCGGTTTTGTTTCGTTGAGTATCCAGTGACCGGCTTTTACATTGAGCGTTCAGACTCCGGTTTATTTGCATTGAGCATCCAGGCTTGATCTTTTACGTTGAGCGTTCAGGCTTCGTTTTATTTGCGTTGAGCATCCAGGCTCCAGCTTTTACGTTGAGCATTCAGGCTCAAGTTTATTTGTGTTGAGCATCCAGGCTCCGGCTTTTACGTTGAGCATTCAGGCTCCGGTTTTGTTTCGTTGAGTATCCAGACTCTGGCTTTTACATTAAGCGTTCAGGCTCCGATTTTGTTTCGTTAAGTATCTAGACTCTGGCTTTTATGTTGAGCGTACAGACTTCGGTTTTGTTTCGGTGAGTATCTAGACTCCGGCTTTTATGTTGAGCGTTCAGGCTCCGGTTTTGTTTCATTGAGGATCCAGACTCCGGCTTTTACATTGAGCGTTCAGGCTCCGATTTTGTTTCGTTGAGTATCCATACTCTGGTTTTATGTTGAGGGTTCAGGCTCCGGTTTTGTTTCGGTGAGTATCTAGACTCTGGCTTTTATTTTGAGCATTCAGGCTCCAGTTTTGTTTCGTTGAGTATCTAGACTCCGGCTTTTACGTATAGTGTTCAGGCTCCGGTTTTGTTTTGTTGAGTATCCATACCCCGACTTTTACTTCGAGTGTTCAGACTCCAGTTTATTTGTGTTGAGCATCCAGGCTCTGGCTTTTATGTTGAGCGTTCAGGCTCCGGTTTTGTTTCGTTGAGTATCCAGAGTCCGGCTTTTACGTTGAGTGTTCAGACTCCAGTTTATTTGCGTTGAGCATCTAGGCTCCGACTTTTACGTTGACTATTCAGACGCCGGTTTTCTTTCGTTGAGTATCCAAACTCCGACTTTTACGTTGAGCGTTCAGGCTCCGGTTTATTTGCATTGAGCATCCAGGCTTGATCTTTTACGTTGAGCGTTCAGGCTTCGTTTTATTTGCGTTGAGCATCCAGTCTCTAGCTTTTACGTTGAGCATTCAGGTTCAAGTTTATTTGTGTTGAGCATCCCGGCTCCGGCTTTTACGTTGAGCGTTCAGGCTCCGGTTTTGTTTCGTTGAGTATCCAGACTTTGGGTTTTACATTAAGCGTTCAGGCTCCGATTTTGTTTCGTTAAGTATCTAGACTCTGGCTTTTATGTTGAGCGTACAGGCTTCGGTTTTGTTTCGGTGAGTATCTAGACTCTGGCTTTTATGTTGAGCGTTCAGGCTCCGAATTTGTTTCATTGAGGATCCAGACTCCGACTTTTACATTGAGCTTTCAGGCTCCGATTTTGTTTCGTTGAGTATCCATACTCTGGTTTTATGTTGAGGGTTCAGGTTCCGGTTTTGTTTCGGTGAGTATCTAGACTCTGGCTTTTATGTTGAGCATTCAGGCTCCAGTTTTGTTTCGTTGAGTATCTAGACTCCGGCTTTTACTTTGAGCGTTCAGGCTCTGATTTTGTTTCTTTGTGTATCCAGACTCCGGCTTTTACGTTGAGTGTTCAGACTCCAATTTATTTATGTTGAGCATCCAGGCTCCGGCTTTTACGTTGAGCGTTCAGGCTTTGGTTTTGTTTCGTTGAGTATCTAGACTCCGGATTTTATGTTGAGCATTCAGGCTCCAGTTTATTTGCGTTGAGCATCCAGGCTCCGACTTTTACTTTGAGCATTCAGGCTCTGGTTTTGTTTCGTTCAGTATCCAGAATCAGTATTTTACGTTGAGCGTTCAGGCTCCGATTTATTTGCATTGAGCATCCAGGCTCCGACTTTTATGTTAAGTGTTTAGGCTCCAGTTTATTTGCGTTGAACATCAAGGTTCTAGCTTTTACGTTGAGCGTTCAGGCTCCTGTTTATTTGCATTGAGAATCCCGGCTCTGGCATTTACGTTGAGCATTCAGGCTCTGGTTTTGTTTCATTGAGTATCCAGACTCCGACTTTTTTGTTGAGCGTTTAGGCTCAGGTTTTGTTTCGTTGAGTATCCAGACTCCGGCTTTTATGTTGAGCGTTTAGGCTCCGGTTTTGTTTTGTTGAGTATCCAGACTCCGACTTTTAAGTTGAGTGTTCAGACTCCGGTTTATTCGCTTTGAGCATCCAGACTCCGGCTTTTACGTTGAGCGTTTAGGCTCCGATTTTGTTTTCTTGAGTATCCAGACTACGACTTTTAAGTTAAGTGTTCAGACTCCAGTTTATTCGCTTCGAGCATCCAGGCTTCGACTTTTACTTTGAGCGTTCAGGCTCCAGTTTTCTTACATTGAGTATCCATACTCCGGTTTATTTGCGTTGAGCATCCACGCTCCAACCTTTACTTTGAGCATTCAAGCTCCGGTTTTGTTTTGTTGAGTATCCAGACTCCGACTTTTACTTTGAGAGTTCAGGCTCTGGTTTATTTGCGTTGAGCATCCAGGCTCCAGCTTTTACGTTAAGCGTTCAGGCTCTAGTTTATTTGTGATGAGCATCCAGGCTCCGACTTTTACGTTGAGCGTTAATGATCCGGTTTTGTTTCGTTTAGTATCCAGACTCCGGCTTTTACGTTAGGCATTCAGGCTCCGATTTTGTTTCGTTGAGTATCTAGACTCTGGCTTTTATGTTGAGCGTTCGGGCTCCAGTTTTGTTTCGTTGGGTATCTAGACTCCGGCTTTTACGTTGAGTGTTCTAGCTCTGGTTTTGTTTCGTTGAGTATCCATACTCCGGCTTTAACGTTGAGTGTTCATACTCCAGTTTATTTGTGTTGAGCATCCAGGCTCCGGCTTTTATGTTGAGCGTTCAGGCTCCGGTTTTGTTTCGTTGAGTATCCAGAGTCCAGCTTTTACGTTGAGTGTTCAGACTCCAGTTTATTTGCGTTGAGCATCTAGGCTCCGGCTTTTACGTTGAGTATTCAGACGCCAGTTTTCTTTCGTTGAGTATCCAGACTCCGACTTTTACGTTGAGCGTTCAGGCTACGGTTTATTTGCATTGAGCATCCAGGCTTGATCTTTTACGTTGAGCATTCAGGCTTCGTTTTATTTGCGTTGAGCATCCAGGCTCCAGCTTTTACGTTAAGCATTCAGGTTCAAGTTTATTTGTGTTGAGCATCTAGGCTCCGACTTTTACGTTGAGCGTTCAGGCTCCGGTTTTGTTTCGTTGAGTATCCAGACTCCGGCTTTTACATTAAGCGTTCAGGCTCCGATTTTGTTTCGTTAAGTATCCAGACTCTGGCTTTTATGTTGAGCGTACAAGCTCCGGTTTTGTTTCGGTGAGTATCTAGACTCCGGCTTTTACGTAGAGTGTTCAGGCTCCGGTTTTGTTTTGTTGAGTATCCATACTCCAACTTTTACTTTGAGTGTTCAGACTCTAGTTTATTTGCGTTGAGCATCTAGGCTCCGGCTTTTATGTTGAGCGTTCAGGCTCCGGTTTTGTTTCGTTGAGTATCCAAAGACCGGCTTTTACATTGAGCGTTCAGACTCCGGTTTATTTGCATTGAGCATCCAGGCTTGATCTTTTACGTTGAGCGTTCAGGCTTCGTTTTATTTGCGTTGAGCATCCAGGCTCCAGCTTTTACGTTAAGCATTCAGGTTCAAGTTTATTTGTGTTGAGCATCCAGGCTCCGACTTTTACGTTGAGCGTTCAGGCTCTGGTTTTGTTTCGTTGAGTATCCAGACTCCGGCTTTTACATTAAGCGTTCATGCTCCGATTTTGTTTCGTTAAGTATCCAGACTCTGGCTTTTATGTTGAGCGTACAGGCTCCAGTTTTGTTTCGGTGAGTATCTAGACTCCGGCTTTTATGTAGAGTGTTCAGGCTCCGGTTTTGTTTTGTTGAGCATCCATACTCCAACTTTTACTTTGAGTGTTCAGACTCCAGTTTATTTGCGTTGAGCATCTAGGCTCCGGCTTTTATGTTGAGCGTTCAGGCTCCGGTTTTGTTTCGTTGAGTATCCAGTGACCGGCTTTTACATTGAGCGTTCAGACTCCGGTTTATTTGCATTGAGCATCCAGGCTTGATCTTTTACGTTGAGCGTTCAGGCTTCGTTTTATTTGCGTTGAGCATCCAGGCTCCAGCTTTTACGTTGAGCATTCAGGCTCAAGTTTATTTGTGTTGAGCATCCAGGCTCCGGCTTTTACGTTGAGCATTCAGGCTCCGGTTTTGTTTCGTTGAGTATCCAGACTCTGGCTTTTACATTAAGCGTTCAGGCTCCGATTTTGTTTCGTTAAGTATCTAGACTCTGGCTTTTATGTTGAGCGTACAGACTTCGGTTTTGTTTCGGTGAGTATCTAGACTCCGGCTTTTATGTTGAGCGTTCAGGCTCCGGTTTTGTTTCATTGAGGATCCAGACTCCGGCTTTTACATTGAGCGTTCAGGCTCCGATTTTGTTTCGTTGAGTATCCATACTCTGGTTTTATGTTGAGGGTTCAGGCTCCGGTTTTGTTTCGGTGAGTATCTAGACTCTGGCTTTTATTTTGAGCATTCAGGCTCCAGTTTTGTTTCGTTGAGTATCTAGACTCCGGCTTTTACGTATAGTGTTCAGGCTCCGGTTTTGTTTTGTTGAGTATCCATACCCCGACTTTTACTTCGAGTGTTCAGACTCCAGTTTATTTGTGTTGAGCATCCAGGCTCTGGCTTTTATGTTGAGCGTTCAGGCTCCGGTTTTGTTTCGTTGAGTATCCAGAGTCCGGCTTTTACGTTGAGTGTTCAGACTCCAGTTTATTTGCGTTGAGCATCTAGGCTCCGACTTTTACGTTGACTATTCAGACGCCGGTTTTCTTTCGTTGAGTATCCAAACTCCGACTTTTACGTTGAGCGTTCAGGCTCCGGTTTATTTGCATTGAGCATCCAGGCTTGATCTTTTACGTTGAGCGTTCAGGCTTCGTTTTATTTGCGTTGAGCATCCAGTCTCTAGCTTTTACGTTGAGCATTCAGGTTCAAGTTTATTTGTGTTGAGCATCCCGGCTCCGGCTTTTACGTTGAGCGTTCAGGCTCCGGTTTTGTTTCGTTGAGTATCCAGACTTTGGGTTTTACATTAAGCGTTCAGGCTCCGATTTTGTTTCGTTAAGTATCTAGACTCTGGCTTTTATGTTGAGCGTACAGGCTTCGGTTTTGTTTCGGTGAGTATCTAGACTCTGGCTTTTATGTTGAGCGTTCAGGCTCCGAATTTGTTTCATTGAGGATCCAGACTCCGACTTTTACATTGAGCTTTCAGGCTCCGATTTTGTTTCGTTGAGTATCCATACTCTGGTTTTATGTTGAGGGTTCAGGTTCCGGTTTTGTTTCGGTGAGTATCTAGACTCTGGCTTTTATGTTGAGCATTCAGGCTCCAGTTTTGTTTCGTTGAGTATCTAGACTCCGGCTTTTACTTTGAGCGTTCAGGCTCTGATTTTGTTTCTTTGTGTATCCAGACTCCGGCTTTTACGTTGAGTGTTCAGACTCCAATTTATTTATGTTGAGCATCCAGGCTCCGGCTTTTACGTTGAGCGTTCAGGCTTTGGTTTTGTTTCGTTGAGTATCTAGACTCCGGATTTTATGTTGAGCATTCAGGCTCCAGTTTATTTGCGTTGAGCATCCAGGCTCCGACTTTTACTTTGAGCATTCAGGCTCTGGTTTTGTTTCGTTCAGTATCCAGAATCAGTATTTTACGTTGAGCGTTCAGGCTCCGATTTATTTGCATTGAGCATCCAGGCTCCGACTTTTATGTTAAGTGTTTAGGCTCCAGTTTATTTGCGTTGAACATCAAGGTTCTAGCTTTTACGTTGAGCGTTCAGGCTCCTGTTTATTTGCATTGAGAATCCCGGCTCTGGCATTTACGTTGAGCATTCAGGCTCTGGTTTTGTTTCATTGAGTATCCAGACTCCGACTTTTTTGTTGAGCGTTTAGGCTCAGGTTTTGTTTCGTTGAGTATCCAGACTCCGGCTTTTATGTTGAGCGTTTAGGCTCCGGTTTTGTTTTGTTGAGTATCCAGACTCCGACTTTTAAGTTGAGTGTTCAGACTCCGGTTTATTCGCTTTGAGCATCCAGACTCCGGCTTTTACGTTGAGCGTTTAGGCTCCGATTTTGTTTTCTTGAGTATCCAGACTACGACTTTTAAGTTAAGTGTTCAGACTCCAGTTTATTCGCTTCGAGCATCCAGGCTTCGACTTTTACTTTGAGCGTTCAGGCTCCAGTTTTCTTACATTGAGTATCCATACTCCGGTTTATTTGCGTTGAGCATCCACGCTCCAACCTTTACTTTGAGCATTCAAGCTCCGGTTTTGTTTTGTTGAGTATCCAGACTCCGACTTTTACTTTGAGAGTTCAGGCTCTGGTTTATTTGCGTTGAGCATCCAGGCTCCAGCTTTTACGTTAAGCGTTCAGGCTCTAGTTTATTTGTGATGAGCATCCAGGCTCCGACTTTTACGTTGAGCGTTAATGATCCGGTTTTGTTTCGTTTAGTATCCAGACTCCGGCTTTTACGTTAGGCATTCAGGCTCCGATTTTGTTTCGTTGAGTATCTAGACTCTGGCTTTTATGTTGAGCGTTCGGGCTCCAGTTTTGTTTCGTTGGGTATCTAGACTCCGGCTTTTACGTTGAGTGTTCTAGCTCTGGTTTTGTTTCGTTGAGTATCCATACTCCGGCTTTAACGTTGAGTGTTCATACTCCAGTTTATTTGTGTTGAGCATCCAGGCTCCGGCTTTTATGTTGAGCGTTCAGGCTCCGGTTTTGTTTCGTTGAGTATCCAGAGTCCAGCTTTTACGTTGAGTGTTCAGACTCCAGTTTATTTGCGTTGAGCATCTAGGCTCCGGCTTTTACGTTGAGTATTCAGACGCCAGTTTTCTTTCGTTGAGTATCCAGACTCCGACTTTTACGTTGAGCGTTCAGGCTACGGTTTATTTGCATTGAGCATCCAGGCTTGATCTTTTACGTTGAGCATTCAGGCTTCGTTTTATTTGCGTTGAGCATCCAGGCTCCAGCTTTTACGTTAAGCATTCAGGTTCAAGTTTATTTGTGTTGAGCATCTAGGCTCCGACTTTTACGTTGAGCGTTCAGGCTCCGGTTTTGTTTCGTTGAGTATCCAGACTCCGGCTTTTACATTAAGCGTTCAGGCTCCGATTTTGTTTCGTTAAGTATCCAGACTCTGGCTTTTATGTTGAGCGTACAAGCTCCGGTTTTGTTTCGGTGAGTATCTAGACTCCGGCTTTTACGTAGAGTGTTCAGGCTCCGGTTTTGTTTTGTTGAGTATCCATACTCCAACTTTTACTTTGAGTGTTCAGACTCTAGTTTATTTGCGTTGAGCATCTAGGCTCCGGCTTTTATGTTGAGCGTTCAGGCTCCGGTTTTGTTTCGTTGAGTATCCAAAGACCGGCTTTTACATTGAGCGTTCAGACTCCGGTTTATTTGCATTGAGCATCCAGGCTTGATCTTTTACGTTGAGCGTTCAGGCTTCGTTTTATTTGCGTTGAGCATCCAGGCTCCAGCTTTTACGTTAAGCATTCAGGTTCAAGTTTATTTGTGTTGAGCATCCAGGCTCCGACTTTTACGTTGAGCGTTCAGGCTCTGGTTTTGTTTCGTTGAGTATCCAGACTCCGGCTTTTACATTAAGCGTTCATGCTCCGATTTTGTTTCGTTAAGTATCCAGACTCTGGCTTTTATGTTGAGCGTACAGGCTCCAGTTTTGTTTCGGTGAGTATCTAGACTCCGGCTTTTATGTAGAGTGTTCAGGCTCCGGTTTTGTTTTGTTGAGCATCCATACTCCAACTTTTACTTTGAGTGTTCAGACTCCAGTTTATTTGCGTTGAGCATCTAGGCTCCGGCTTTTATGTTGAGCGTTCAGGCTCCGGTTTTGTTTCGTTGAGTATCCAGTGACCGGCTTTTACATTGAGCGTTCAGACTCCGGTTTATTTGCATTGAGCATCCAGGCTTGATCTTTTACGTTGAGCGTTCAGGCTTCGTTTTATTTGCGTTGAGCATCCAGGCTCCAGCTTTTACGTTGAGCATTCAGGCTCAAGTTTATTTGTGTTGAGCATCCAGGCTCCGGCTTTTACGTTGAGCATTCAGGCTCCGGTTTTGTTTCGTTGAGTATCCAGACTCTGGCTTTTACATTAAGCGTTCAGGCTCCGATTTTGTTTCGTTAAGTATCTAGACTCTGGCTTTTATGTTGAGCGTACAGACTTCGGTTTTGTTTCGGTGAGTATCTAGACTCCGGCTTTTATGTTGAGCGTTCAGGCTCCGGTTTTGTTTCATTGAGGATCCAGACCCCGGCTTTTACATTGAGCGTTCAGGCTCCGATTTTGTTTCGTTGAGTATCCATACTCTGGTTTTATGTTGAGGGTTCAGGCTCCGGTTTTGTTTCGGTGAGTATCTAGACTCTGGCTTTTATTTTGAGCATTCAGGCTCCAGTTTTGTTTCGTTGAGTATCTAGACTCCGGCTTTTACGTATAGTGTTCAGGCTCCGGTTTTGTTTTGTTGAGTATCCATACCCCGACTTTTACTTCGAGTGTTCAGACTCCAGTTTATTTGTGTTGAGCATCCAGGCTCTGGCTTTTATGTTGAGCGTTCAGGCTCCGGTTTTGTTTCGTTGAGTATCCAGAGTCCGGCTTTTACGTTGAGTGTTCAGACTCCAGTTTATTTGCGTTGAGCATCTAGGCTCCGACTTTTACGTTGACTATTCAGACGCCGGTTTTCTTTCGTTGAGTATCCAAACTCCGACTTTTACGTTGAGCGTTCAGGCTCCGGTTTATTTGCATTGAGCATCCAGGCTTGATCTTTTACGTTGAGCGTTCAGGCTTCGTTTTATTTGCGTTGAGCATCCAGGCTCTAGCTTTTACGTTGAGCATTCAGGTTCAAGTTTATTTGTGTTGAGCATCCCGGCTCCGGCTTTTACGTTGAGCGTTCAGGCTCCGGTTTTGTTTCGTTGAGTATCCAGACTTTGGGTTTTACATTAAGCGTTCAGGCTCCGATTTTGTTTCGTTAAGTATCTAGACTCTGGCTTTTATGTTGAGCGTACAGGCTTCGGTTTTGTTTCGGTGAGTATCTAGACTCTGGCTTTTATGTTGAGCGTTCAGGCTCCGAATTTGTTTCATTGAGGATCCAGACTCCGACTTTTACATTGAGCTTTCAGGCTCCGATTTTGTTTCGTTGAGTATCCATACTCTGGTTTTATGTTGAGGGTTCAGGTTCCGGTTTTGTTTCGGTGAGTATCTAGACTCTGGCTTTTATGTTGAGCATTCAGGCTCCAGTTTTGTTTCGTTGAGTATCTAGACTCCGGCTTTTACTTTGAGCGTTCAGGCTCTGATTTTGTTTCTTTGTGTATCCAGACTCCGGCTTTTACGTTGAGTGTTCAGACTCCAATTTATTTATGTTGAGCATCCAGGCTCCGGCTTTTACGTTGAGCGTTCAGGCTTTGGTTTTGTTTCGTTGAGTATCTAGACTCCGGATTTTATGTTGAGCATTCAGGCTCCAGTTTATTTGCGTTGAGCATCCAGGCTCCGACTTTTACTTTGAGCATTCAGGCTCTGGTTTTGTTTCGTTCAGTATCCAGAATCAGTATTTTACGTTGAGCGTTCAGGCTCCGATTTATTTGCATTGAGCATCCAGGCTCCGACTTTTATGTTAAGTGTTTAGGCTCCAGTTTATTTGCGTTGAACATCAAGGTTCTAGCTTTTACGTTGAGCGTTCAGGCTCCTGTTTATTTGCATTGAGAATCCCGGCTCTGGCATTTACGTTGAGCATTCAGGCTCTGGTTTTGTTTCATTGAGTATCCAGACTCCGACTTTTTTGTTGAGCGTTTAGGCTCAGGTTTTGTTTCGTTGAGTATCCAGACTCCGGCTTTTATGTTGAGCGTTTAGGCTCCGGTTTTGTTTTGTTGAGTATCCAGACTCCGACTTTTAAGTTGAGTGTTCAGACTCCGGTTTATTCGCTTTGAGCATCCAGACTCCGGCTTTTACGTTGAGCGTTTAGGCTCCGATTTTGTTTTCTTGAGTATCCAGACTACGACTTTTAAGTTAAGTGTTCAGACTCCAGTTTATTCGCTTCGAGCATCCAGGCTTCGACTTTTACTTTGAGCGTTCAGGCTCCAGTTTTCTTACATTGAGTATCCAGACTCTGGTTTATTTGCGTTGAGCATCCACGCTCCAACCTTTACTTTGAGCATTCAAGCTCCGGTTTTCTTTTGTTGAGTATCCAGACTCCGGCTTTTACTTTGAGAGTTCAGGCTCTGGTTTATTTGCGTTGAGCATCCAGGCTCCAGCTTTTACGTTAAGTATTCAGGCTCCAGTTTATTTGTGTTGAGCATCCAGGCTCCGATTTTACGTTAAGTGTTCATGATCCGGTTTTGTTTCGTTGATTATCCAGACTCCGACTTTTACGTTAGGCGTTCAGGCTCCAATTTTGTTTCGTTGAGTATCTAGACTCTGGCTTTTATGTTGAGCGTTCAGGCGCCAGTTTTGTTTCGTTGAGTATCTAGACTCCGGCTTTTACGTAGAGTGTTCAGGCTCCGGTTTTGTTTCGTTGAGTATCCATACTCCGGCTTTTACTTTGAGTGTTCAGACACCAGTTTATTTGTGTTGAACATCCAGGCTCCGGCTTTTATGTTGAGCGTTCATACTCCGGTTTTGTTTCATTGAGTATCCAGAGTCCGGCTTTTACGTTGAGTGTTCAGACTCCAGTTTTGTTTCGTTGAGTATCCAGACTCCGACTTTTACATTAAGCGTTCAAGCTCCGATTTTGTTTCGTTAAGTATCCAGACTCTGGCTTTTATGTTGAGCGTACAGGCTCCGGTTTTGTTTCGGTGAGTATCTAGACTCCGGCTTTTATGTTGAGTGTTCAGGCTCTGGTTTTGTTTCATTCAGGATTTAGACTCCGACTTTTACATTGAGCGTTCAGGCTCCGATTTTGTTTCGTTGAGTATCCAGACTCTGGCTTTTATGTTGAGGGTTCAGGCTCCGGTTTTGTTTCGGTGAGTATCTAGACTCTGGCTTTTATGTTGAGCATTCAGGCTCCAGTTTTGTTTCGTTGAGTATCTAGACTCCGGCTTTTACTTTGAGCGTTCAGGCTCCGATTTTGTTTCTTTGTGTATCCAGACTCCGGCTTTTACGTTGAGTGTTCAGACTCCAATTTATTTATGTTGAGCATCCAGGCTCTGGCTTTTACGTTGAGCGTTCAGGATTTGGTTTTGTTTCGTTGAGTATCCAGACTCCGGATTTTATGTTGAGCATTCAGGCTCCAGTTTATTTGCGTTGAGCATCCAGGCTCCGACTTTTACTTTGAGCATTCAGGCTCTAGCTTTGTTTCGTTCAGTATCCAGACTCTGTATTTTACGTCTAGCGTTCAGGCTCCGATTTATTTGCATTGAGCATCCAGGCTCCGACTTTTATGTTAAGTGTTTAGGCTCCAGTTTATTTGCGTTGAACATCAAGGCTCTAGCTTTTACGTTGAGCGTTCAGGCTCTGGTTTATTTTCATCGAGAATCCCGGCTCTGGCATTTACGTTGAGCATTCAGGCTCTGGTTTTGTTTCATTGAGTATCCAGACTCCGACTTTTTTGTTGAGCGTTTAGGCTCAAGTTTTGTTTCGTTGAGTATCCAGACTCCGACTTTTATGTTGAGCGTTAAGGCTCCGGTTTTGTTTCGTTGAGTATCCAGACTCCGGCTTTTACGTTGAGCGTTTAGGCTCCGGTTTTGTTTTGTTGAGTATCCAGACTCCGGCTTTTAAGTTGAGTGTTCAGACTCCGGTTTATTCGCTTTGAGCACCCAGACTCCGTCTTTTACGTTGAGCGTTTAGGCTCCGATTTTGTTTTCTTGAGTATCCATACTACGACTTTTAAGTTGAGTGTTCAGCCTCCAGTTTATTCACTTTGAGCATCCAGGCTCCGGCTTTTACTTTGAGCGTTCAGGCTCCGGTTTTCTTTCATTGAGTATCCAGACTCTGGTTTATTTACGTTGTGTATCCAGGCTCCAACCTTTACTTTGAGCATTCAAGCTCCGGTTTTATTTTGTTGAGTATCCAGACTCCGGCTTTTACTTTGAGAGTTCAGGCTCTGGTTTATTTGCGTTGAGCATCCAGGCTCCAGCTTTTATGTTAAGCGTTCAGGCTCTAGTTTATTTGTGTTGAGCATCAAGGCTCCGACTTTTACGTTGAGCGTTCATGATCCGGTTTTGTTTCATTGAGTATCCAGACTCCGGCTTTTACGTTAGGCGTTCAGGCTCCGATTTTGTTTCGTTCAGTATCTAAACTCTGGCTTTTATGTTGAGCGTTCAGGCTCCAGTTTTGTTTCGTTGGGTATCTAGACTCCGGCTTTTACGTTGAGTGTTCTGGCTCCGGTTTTGTTTCGTTGAGTATCCATACTCCGGCTTTTACGTTGAGTGTTCAGACTCCAGTTGATTTGTGTTCAGCATCCAGGCTCCGGCTTTTATTTTGAGCGTTCAGGCTCCGGTTTTGTTTCGTTGAGTATCCAGAGTCCGACTTTTACGTTGAGTGTTTAGACTCCAGTTTATTTGCGTTGAGCATCTAGGCTCCGGCTTTTACGTTGAGTTACCAGACTCCGACTTTTACGTTGAGCGTTCAGGCTCCGGTTTATTTGCATTGAGCATCCAGGCTCCAGCTTTTACGTTGAGCATTCAGGCTCAAGGTTATTTGTGTTGAGCATCCAGGCTCTGGCTTTTACGTTGAGCGTTCAGGCTCCGATTTTGTTTCGTTGAGTATCCAGACTCCGGCTTTTACATTAAGCGTTCAGGCTCTGATTTTTGTTTCGTTGATTATCCAGACTCTGGCTTTTATGTTTAGCGTACAGGCTCCGGTTTTGTTTCGGTGAGTATCTAGATTCCGGCTTTTATGTTGAGCGTTCAGGCTCCGGTTTTGTTTCATTGAGGATCCAGACTCCGGCTTTTACATTGAGCGTTCAGGCTCCGATTTTGTTTCATTGAGTATCCAGACTCTGGCTTTTATGTTGAGGGTTCAGGCTCCGGTTTTGTTTCAGTGAGTATCTAGACTCTGGCTTTTATGTTGAGCATTCAGGCTCTGGTTTTGTTTCGTTCAGTACCCAGACTCTGTATTTTACGTTGGGCGTTCAGGCTCCGGTTTATTTGTATTGAGCATCCAGGCTCTGACTTTTATGTTGAGTGTTTAGGCTCCAGTTTATTTGTGTTGAACATCAAGGCTCTAGCCTTTACATTGAGCGTTCAGGCTCCGGTTTATTTGCATTGAGAATCCCGACTCTGGCATTTACGTTGAGCATTCAGGCTCTGGTTTTGTTTCATTGAGTATCCAGACTCCGACTTTTTTGTTGAGCGTTTAGGTTCAGATTTTGTTTCGTTGAGTATCTAGACTCCGACTTTTATGTTGAGCGTTAAGGCTCCGGTTTTGTTTCGTTGAGTATCCAGACTCCGGCTTTTACGTTGAGCGTTTAGGCTCCGGTTTTGTTTTGTTGAGTATCCAGACTCCGGCTTTTAAGTTGAGTGTTCAGACTCTGGTTTATTCGCTTTGAGAATCTAGGCTCCGGCTTTTACGTTGAGCGTTTAGGATCCGATTTTGTTTTCTTGAGTATCCAGACTACGACTTTTAAGTTGAGTGTTCAAACTCCAGTTTATTCACTTTGAGCATCCAGGCTCCGGCTTTTACTTTGAGCGTTCAGGCTCCGGTTTTCTTTCATTGAGTATCCAGACTCCGGTTTATTTGCGTTGAGCATCCAGGCTCCAACCTTTACTTTGAGCATTCAAGCACCGGTTTTGTTTTGTTGAGTATCCAGACTCCGACTTTTACTTTGAGAGTTCAGGCTCTAGTTTATTTGCATTGAGCATCCAGGCTCCAGCTTTTACATTAAGCGTTCAGGCTCCAGTTTATTTGTGTTGAGCATCCAGGCTCCGACTTTTACGTTGAGCGTTGATGCTCCGGTTTTGTTTCGTTGAGTATCCAGACTCCGGCTTTTACGTTAGGCGTTCAGGCTCCGATTTTGTTTCGTTGAGTATCTAGACTCTGGCTTTAATGTTGAGCATTCAGGCTCCAATTTTGTTTCGTTGAGTATCTAGACTCCGGCTTTTACGTTGAGTGTTCAGGCTTCGGTTTTGTTTCGTTGAGTATCCATACTCTGGCTTTTACGTTGAGTGTTCAGACTCTAGTTTATTTTTGTTGAGCATCCAGGCTCCGACTTTTATGTTGAGCGTTCAGGCTCCGGTTTTGTTTCGTTGAGTATCCAGAGTCCGGCTTTTATGTTGAGTGTTCAGACTCCAGTTTATTTACGTTGAGCATATAGGCTCCAGCTTTTACGTTGAGTATTCAGACGCCGATTTTCTTTCGTTGAGTATCCAGACTCTGACTTTTACGTTGAGCGTTCAGCCTCCGGTTTATTTGCATTGAGCATCCAGGCTTGATCTTTTATGTTGAGCGTTCAGGCACCGTTTTATTTGCGTTGAGCATCTAGGCTCCAGCTTTTACGTTGAGCATTCAGGCTCAAGTTTATTTGTGTTGAGCATCCAGGCTCCGGCTTTTATGTTGAGCGTTCAAGCTCCGGTTTTGTTTCGTTGAGTATCCAGACTCCGACTTTTACATTAAGCGTTCAGACTCTGATTTTCTTTTGTTTAGTATCTAGACTCTGGCTTTTATGTTGAGCGTACAGGCTCCGGTTTTGTTTCGGTGAGTATCTAGACTCCGGCTTTTATGTTGAGCGTTCAGGCTCCGGTTTTGTTTCATTGAGGATCCAGACTCCGGCTTTTACATTGAGCGTTCAGGCTCCGATTTTGTTTCGTTGAGTATCCAGACTCTGGCTTTTATGTTGAGGGTACAAGCTCCGGTTTTTTTTCGGTGAGTATCTAGACTCCGGCTTTGATGTTAAGCGTTCAGGCTCTAGTTTTGTTTCGTTGAGTGTCTAGACTCCGCCTTTTACTTTGAGCGTTCAGGCTCCGATTTTGTTTCGTTGTGTATCCAGACTCCGGCTTTTACGTTGAGTGTTCTGACTCCAGTTTATTTATGTTGATCATCCAGGCTCCGGCTTTTACGTTGAGCGTTCAGGCTTTAGTTTTGTTTTGTTGAGTATCCAGACTCCGGATTTTATGTTGAGCGTTCAGGCTCCTGTTTATTTGCGTTGAGCATCCAGGCTCCGACTTTTACTTTGAGCATTCAGGCTCTGGTTTTGTTTCGTTCAGTATCCAGACTCTGTATTTTACGTTGAGCGTTCAGGCTCAGGTTTATTTGCATTGAGCATCCAGGCTCCAACTTTTAAGTTGAGTGTTTAGGCTCCAGTTTATTTGCGTTGAACATCAAGGCTCTAGCTTTTACGTTGAGCGTTCAGGCGCCGATTTATTTGCATTGAGAATCTCGGCTCTGGCATTTACGTTGAGCATTCAGGCTCTGGTTTTGTTTCATTGAGTATCCAGACTCCGGCTTTTTTGTTGAGCGTTTAGGCTCAGATTTTATTTCGTTGAGTATCTAGACTCCGACTTTTATGTTGAGCGCTAAGGCTCCGATTTTGTTTCGTTGAGTATCCAGACTCCGACTTTTACGTTGAGTGTTTAGGCTCCGGTTTTGTTTTGTTGAGTATCCAGACTCCGGCTTTTAAGTTGAGTGTTCAGACTCCAGTTTATTCGCTTTTAGCATCCAGTCTTCGACTTTTACATTGAGCGTTCAGGCTCCGGTTTTCTTTCATTGAGTATCCAGACTCTGGCGTTTACGTTGAGCGTTCAGACTCTAGTTAATTCTCTTTGAGCATCCGGGTTCCGGCCTTTACTTTGAGCGTTCAGGCTCCAGTTTTGTTTCGTTGAGTATCCAGACTCCGACTTTTGCATTGAGCGTTCAGGCTCCGGTTTATTTGCGTTGAGCATCCAGGCTCCAGCTTTTACGATAAGCGTTCAAGCTCCAGTTTATTTGTGTTGAGCATCCAAGCTCTGACTTTTACGTTGATTGTTCAGGCTCCGGTTTTGTTTCGTTGAGTATCCAGACTCCAGCTTTTACGTTAGGCGTTCAGGCTCCGCTTTTGTTTCGTTGAGTATATAGACTCTGGCTTTTATGTTGAGCATTCAGGCTCCAGTTTTGTTTCGTTGAGTAACTAGACTCCGGCTTTTATGTTGAGTGTTCAGGCTCCAGTTTTGTTTCGTTGAGTATCCATACTCCAGCTTTTTCGTTGAGTGTTCAGACTCCAGTTTATTTGTGGTTAGCATCCAGGCTCCGGCTTTTATGTTGAGCGTTCAGACTCCGGTTTTGTTTCGTTGAGTATCCAGAGTCCTACTTTTACGTTGAGTGTTCAGACTGCAGTTTATTTGCATTGAGCATCTAGGCTCCGACTTTTACGTTGAGCATTCAGGCGCCGGTTTTCATTCGTTGAGTATCGAGACTCCGACTTTTACATTGAGCGTTCAGGCTCCGGTTTATTTGCATTGAGCATCCAGGCTTGATCTTTTACGTTGAGCATTCAGGCTCCGGTTTATTTGTGTTGAGCATCCAGGCTCCAGCTTTTACATTGAGCATTCAGTCTCAAGTTTATTTGTGTTGAGCATCCAGGCTCCGGCTTTTATGTTGAGTATTCAGGCTCCGGTTTTGTTTCGTTGAGTATCCAGACTCCGGCTTTTACATTGAGCGTTCAGGCTCCGATTTTGTTTCGTTGAGTATCCAGACTCTGGCTTTTATGTTGAGCGTTCAGGCTCCGGTTTTTTTTCAGTGAGTATCTAGACTCCGGCTTTTATGTTGAGCGTTCAAGCTCTGGTTTTGATTCGTTGAGTATCCATACTTCGGCTTTTACATTGAGCGTTCAGGCTCCGATTTTGTTTCGTTGAGTATCCAGACTCTGGCTTTTGTGTTGAGCGTTCAAGCTCCGGTTTTGTTTCGGTGAGTATCTAGACTCCGGCTTTTATGTTGAGCGTTCAGGCTCCGGTTTTGTTTCGTTGAGTATCTAGACTCCGACTTTTACGTTGAGCATTCAGGCACCGGTTTTGTTTCGTTGTGTATCCAGACTCCGACTTTTACGTTGAGTGTTCAGACTCCAGTTTATTTGTGTTGAGCATCCAGGCTCCGGCTTTTACGTTGAGTGTTCAGGCTTTGGTTTTGTTTCATTGAGTATCTAGACTCAGATTTTACGTTGAGCATTCAGGCTCCAGTTTATTTGTGTTGAGAATTCAGGCTCCGGCTTTTACGTTGAGCGTTCAGGCTTCGGTTTTGTTTCGTTGAGTATCTAGACTCCGGCTTTTACGTTTGGCGTTCAGGCTCCGATTTTGTTTCGTTGAGTATCTAGACTCTGGCTTTTATGTTGAGCGTTTAGGCTCCAGTTTTGTTTCGTTGAGTATCTAGACTCCGGCTTTTACGTTGAGTGTTCAGGCTCTGGTTTTGTTTCGTTGAGTATCCATACTCCGGCTTTTACGTTGAGTGTTCAGACTCCAGTTTATTTGTGTTAAGCATCCAGGCTCCGGTTTTGTTTCGTTGAGTATCTAGAGTCCGACTTTTACGTTGAGTGTTCAGACTCCAGTTTATTTGCATTGCGCATCTAGGCGCCGGCTTTCACGTTGAGCATTCAGGCGCAGGTTTTCTTTCGTTGAGTATCCAGACTTCTACTTTTACATTGAGCATTCAGTCTCTGGTTTATTTGCATTGAGCATCCAGGCTTGATCTTTTATGTCGAGTGTTCAGGCTCCGGTTTATTTGCGTTGAGCATCCAGACTCCAGCTTTTACGTTGAGCATTCAGGCTCAAGTTTATTTATGTTGAGCATCCAGGCTTCGACTTTTACGTTGAGCGTTCAGGCTCCGGTTTTGTTTCGTTGAGTATCCAAACTCTGTATTTTACATTGAGCGTTCAGGCTCCGATTTTGTTTCGTTGAGTATCTAGACTCTGGCTTTTATGTTGAGTGTTCATGCTCCAGTTTTGTTTCGATGAGCATCTAGACTCCGGGTTTTATGTTGAGCGATCAGGCTCCGGTTTTGTTTTGTTGAGTATCCAGATTCCGGCTTTTACATTGAGCGTTCAGGCTCCGATTTTGTTTCGTTGAGCATCCAGGCTCCGGCTTTTACGTTGAGTGTTCAGGCTTTGGGTTTGTTTCGTTGAGTATCTAGACTCAGATTTTACGTTGAACATTCAGGCTCCAGTTTATTTGCATTGAGCATCCAGACTCCGACTTTTACTTTGAGCATTCAGGCTCTGGTTTTGTTTCGTTCAGTATCCAGACTCTGTATTTTACGTTGAGCGTTCAGGCTCCGGTTTATTTGCATTGAGAATCCAGGGTCTGGCATTTACGTTGAGCGTTCAGACTCTGGTTTTTTTATTGAGTATCCAGACTCCGGCTTTTTTGTTGAGAGTTTTGGCTAAGATTTTGTTTCGTTGAGTATCCAGACTCCGACTTTTATGTTGAGCGTTCAGGCTCCGGTTTTGTTTCGTTGAGTATCCAGACTCTAGCTTTTACGTTGAGCGTTTAGGCTCCGGTTTTGTTTTGTTGAGTATCCAAACTCTGGCTTTTAAGTTGAGTGTTCAGACTCCAGTTTATTCGCTTTGAGCATCCAGGCTCCGGCTTTTACGTTGAGCGTTCAGGCTCCGGATTTCTTTCATTAGGTATCCAGACTCCGGTTTTTTTACGTTGAGCATCCAGGCTCCGACCTTTACTTTGAGCATTCAAGCTCCGATTTTGTTTCGTTGAGTATCCCGACTCCGACTTTTACGTTGAGCGTTCGGGCCCTGGTTTATTTAAGTTGAGCATCCAGGCTCCAGCTTTTACGTTAAGCGTTCAGGCTCTAGTTTATTTGTGTTGAGCATTCAGGCTCCGGCTTTTACGTTGAGGGTTCAGGCTTCGGTTTTGTTTTGTTGAGTATCTAGACTCCGGCTTTTACGTTAGTCGTTCAGGCTCCGATTTTGTTTCGTTGAGTATCTAGACTCTGGCTTTTATGTTGAGCGTTTAGGCTCTAGTTTTGTTCCGTTGAGTATCTAGACTCCGGCTTTTACGTTGAGTGTTCAGGCTCCGGTTTTGTTTCGTTGAGTATCCATACTCCAGCTTTTACGTTGAGTGTTCAGACTCAAGTTTATTTGTGTTAAGCATCCAGGCTCCGGCTTTTATGTTGAGCGTTCAGGCTCCGGTTTTGTTTCGTTGAGTATCCAGAGTCCGGCTTTTAGGTTAAGTGTTCAGACTCCAGTTTATTTGCATTGAGCATCTAGGCTCCGGCTTTTACATTGAGCATTCAGGCGCAGGTTTTCTTTCGTTGAGTATCCAGACTCCGAGTTTTACATTGAGCGTTCAGGCTCCAGTTTATTTGCATTGAGCATCCAGGCTTGAACTTTTATGTTGAGCGTTCAGGCTCTGGTTTATTTGCGTTGAGCATCCAGACTCCAGCTTTTACGTTGAGAATTCAGGCTCAAGTTTATTTGTGTTGAGCATCCAGGCTTCGGCTTTTATGTTGAGCGTTCAAGCTCCGGTTTTGTTTCGGTGAGTATCTAGACTCCGGCTTTTATGTTGAGCGTTCAGGCTCCGGTTTGGTTTCGTTGAGTATCCAGATTCCGGCTTTTACATTGAGCGTTCAGGCTCCGATTTTGTTTCGTTGAGTATCCAGACACTAGCTTTTATGTTGAGTGTTAAGGCTCCAATTTTTTTTCGGTGAGTATCTAGATTCCGGCTTTTATGTTGAGCGTTCAGGCTCCAGTTTTGTTTTGTTGAGTATCTAGACTCCGGGTTTTACGTTGACCATTGAGGCTCCGGTTTTGTTTCGTTGTGTATCCAGACTCCGGCTTTTATGTTGAGTGTTCATACTCCAGTTTATTTGTGTTGAGCATCCAGGCTCCGGCTTTTATGTTGAGCGTTCAGGCTTTGGTTTTGTTTCGTTGAGTATCCAGACTCCGGATTTTACGTTGAACGTTCAGGCTCCAGTTTATTTGCGTTAAGCATCCAGGCTTCGACTTTTACTTTGAGCATTCAGGCTCTGGTTTTGTTTCGTTTAGTATCCAGACTCTGTATTTTACGTTGAGCGTTCAGGCTCCGGTTTATTTGCATTGAGCATCCAGGCACCGAATTTAATGTTAAGCATTTAGGCTACAGTTTATTTGCGTTGAACATCAAAGCACCAGCTTTTACGTTGAGCGTTCAGGCTCCGATTTATTTGCATTGAGAATCCAGGCTCTGGCATTTATGTTGAGCGTTCAGGCTCTTGTTTTGTTTCTTTGAGTATCCAGACTCCGGCTTTTTTGTTGAGCGTTTAAGCTCAGATTTTGTTTTGTTGAGTATCTAGACTCTGGCTTTTATGTTGAGCGTTAAGGCTTCGGTTTTGTTTCGTTGAGTATCTAGACTCCGACTTTTACGTTGAGCGTTTAGGCTCCGGTTTTATTTTGTTGAGTATCCAGACTCCGGCTTTTAAGTTGAGTGTTCAGACTCCAGTTTATTCGCTTTGAGCATCCAGGCTCCGGCTTTTACGTTGAGCGTTCAGGTTCCAGTTTTCTTTCATTGAGTATCCAGACTCTGGCGTTTACATTGAGCGTTCAGGCTCCGGTTTATTTGCATTGTGCATCCAAGCTCCGAACTTTACTTTGAGTATTCAAGCTCCGGTTTTGTTTGGTTGAGTATCCAGACTACGACTTTTACGTTGAGCGTTCAGGCTCCGGTTTATCTCCGTTGAGAATCCAGGCTCCAGCTTTTACGTTAAGCATTTGGGCTCAAGTTCATTTGTGTTGAGCATCCAGGCTCCGGCTTTTACAGTGAGCGTTCAGGCTCCGGTTTTGTTTCGTTGAGTATCCAGACTCCGGCTTTTATACTAGGCGTTCAGGCTCCGATTTTGTTTCGTTGAGTATCTACACTATGGCTTTTATGTTGAGCGTTCAGGCTCTAGTTTTGTTTCATAGAGTATCTAGACTCTGGCTTTTACGTAGAGTGTTCAGGCTCCGGTTTTGTTTCATTAAGTATCCATACTCCGGCTTTTACGTTAATTGTTCAGACTCCAGTTTATTTATGTTGAGTATCCAGACTCCGAATTTTATGTTGAGCGTTCAGGCTCCTGTTTATTTGCGTTGAGCATCCAGGCTCCGACTTTTACTTTGAGCATTCAGGCTCTGGTTTTTTTCCGTTCAGTATCCAGACTCTGTATTTTACGTTGAGCGTTCAGGCTCAGGTTTATTTGCATTGAGCATCCAGGCTCCAACTTTTATGTTGAGTGTTTAGGCTCCAGTTTATTTGCGTTGAACATCAAGGCTCTAGCTTTTACGTTGAGCGTTCAGGCGCCGATTTATTTGCATTGAGAATCTCGGCTCTGGCATTTACGTTGAGCATTCACGCTCTGGTTTTGTTTCATTGAGTATCCAGACTCCGGCTTTTTTGTTGAGCGTTTAGGCTCCGGTTTTGTTTCATTGAGTATCCAGACTCTGACTTTTACGTTGAGTGTTTAGGCTCCGGTTTTGTTTTGTTGAGTATCCAGACTCCGGCTTTTAAGTTGAGTGTTCAGACTCCAGTTTATTCGCTTTTAGCATCCAGTCTTCGACTTTTACATTGAGCGTTCAGGCTCCGGTTTTCTTTCATGGAGTATCCAGACTCCGGCGTTTACGTTGAGCGTTCAGACTCCAGTTAATTCTCTTTGAGCATCCAAGTTCCGGCCTTTACTTTGAGCGTTCAGGCTCCGGTTTATTTGCGTTCAGGCTCCAGTTTATTTGTGTTGAGCATCCAGGCTCCGACTTTTACGTTGATTGTTCAGGCTCCGGTTTTGTTTCGTTGAGTATCCAGACTCCAACTTTTACGTTAGGCGTTCAGGCTCCGCTTTTGTTTCGTTGAGTATCCAGACTCTGGCTTTTATGTTGAGCGTTCAGGCTCCGGTTTTTTTTCAGTGAGTATCTAGACTCCGGCTTTTATGTTGAGCGTTCAAGCTCCGGTTTGATTCGTTGAGTCTCCAGACTTCGGCTTTTACATTGAGCGTTCAGGCTCCGATTTTGTTTCGTTGAGTATCCAGACTCTGGCTTTTGTGTTGAGCGTTCAAGCTCCAGTTTTGTTTCGGTGAGTATCTAGACTCCGGCTTTTATGTTGAGCGTTCAGGCTCCGGTTTTGTTTCGTTGAGTATCTAGACTCCGGCTTTTACGTTGAGCGTTCAGGCACCGGTTTTGTTTCGTTGTGTATCTAGACTCCGGCTTTTACGTTGAGTGTTCAGACTCCAGTATATTTGTGTTGAGCATCCAGGCTCCGGCTTTTACGTTGAGTGTTCAGGCTTTGGTTTTGTTTCGTTGAGTATCTAGACTCAGATTTTACGTTGAGCATTCAGGCTCCAGTTTATTTGTGTTGAGCATTTAGGCTCCGGCTTTTACGTTGAGCGTTCAGGCTTCGGTTTTGTTTCGTTGAGTATCTAGACTCCGGCTTTTACGTTAGGCGTTCAGGCTCCGATTTTGTTTCGTTGAGTATCTGGACTCTGGCTTTTATGTTGAGCGTTCAGGCTCCAGTTTTGTTTCGTTGAGTAACTAAACTCCGGCTTTTACGTTGAGTGTTCAGGCTCCGGTTTTGTTTCGTTGAGTATCCATACTCCGGCTTTTTCGTTGAGTGTTCAGACTCCAGTTTATTTGTGTTGAACATCCAGGCTTCGGCTTTTATGTTGAGCGTTCAGACTGCGGTTTTGTTTCGTTGAGTATCCAGAGTCCTACTTTTACATTGAGCGTTCAGACTGCAGTTTATTTGCATTGAGCATCTAGGCTCCGACTTTTACGTTGAGCATTCAGGCGCCGGTTTTCATTCGTTGAGTAGCTAGACTCCGACTTTTACATTGAGCGTTCAGGCTCCGGTTTATTTGCATTGAGCATCCAGGCTTGATCTTTTATGTTGAGCGTCCAGGCTCCGGTTTATTTGCGTTGAGCATCGAGGCTCCAGCTTTTACGTTGAGCATTCAGGCTCAAGTTTATTTGTGTTGAGCATCCAGGCTTCGGCTTTTACATTGAGCGTTCAGGCTCCGGTTTTATTTCGTTGAGTATCCAAACTCCGTATTTTACATTGAGCGTTCAGGCTCCGATTTTGTTTCATTGAGTATCTAGACTCTGGATTTTGTGTTGAGTGTTCATGCTCCAGTTTTGTTTCGATGAGCATCTAGACTCCGGCTTTTATGTTGAGCGTTCAGGCTCCGGTTTTGTTTCGTTGAGTATCCAGATTCCGGCTTTTACATTGAGCGTTCAGGCTCCGATTTTGTTTCGTTGAGCATCCAGGCTCCGGCTTTTACGTTGAGTGTTCAGGCTTTGGGTTTGTTTCGTTGAGTATCTAGACTCAGATTTTACGTTGAACATTCAGGCTCCAGTTTATTTGCATTGAGCATCCAGGCTCCGACTTTTACTTTGAGCATTCAGGCTCTGGTTTTGTTTCGTTCAGTATCCAGACTCTGTATTTTACGTTGAGCGTTCAGGCTCCGGTTTATTTGCATTGAGAATCCAGGGTCTGGCATTTACGTTGAGCGTTCAGACTCTGGTTTTTTTTGTTGAGTATCCAGACTCCGACTTTTTTGTTGAGAGTTTAGGCTAAGATTTTGTTTCGTTGAGTATCCAGACTCCGACTTTTATGTTGAGCGTTCAGGCTCCGGTTTTGTTTCGTTGAGTATCCAGACTCCAGCTTTTACGTTGAGCGTTTAGGCTCCGGTTTTGTTTTGTTGAGTATCCAAACTCCGGCTTTTAAGTTGAGTGTTCAGACTCCAGTTTATTCGCTTTGAGCATCCAGGCTCCGGCTTTTACGTTGAGCGTTCAGGCTCCGGATTTCTTTCATTGAGTATCCAGACTCCGGTTTTTTTGCGTTGAGCATCCAGGCTCCGACCTTTACTTTGAGCATTCAAGCTCCGATTTTGTTTCGTTGAGTATCCCGACTCCGGCTTTTACGTTGAGCATTCAGGCCCTGGTTTATTTAAGTTGAGCATCCAGGCTCCAGGTTTTTTGTTGAGCGTTCAGGCTTCAGTTTTGTTTTGTTGAGTATCTAGACTCCGGCTTTTACGTTAGGCGTTCAGGCTCTGATTTTGTTTTGTTGAGTATCTAGACTCTGGCTTTTATGTTGAGCGTTTAGGCTCCAGTTTTGTTCCGTTGAGTATCTAGACTCTGGCTTTTACGTTGAGTGTTCAGGCTCCGGTTTTGTTTCGTTGAGTATCCATACTCCGGCTTTTACATTGAGTGTTCAGACTCAAGTTTATCTGTGTTAAGCATCCAGGCTCCGGCTTTTATGTTGAGTGTTCAGGCTCTTGTTTTGTTTTGTTAAGTATCCAGAGTCCGGCTTTTACGTTAAGTGTTCAGACTCCAGTTTATTTGCATTGAGCATCTTGGCTCCGGCTTTTACGTTGAGCATTCAGGCGCAGGTTTTCTTTCGTTGAGTATCCAAACTCCGAGTTTTACGTTGAGCGTTCAGGCTCCGGTTTATTTGCATTGAGCATCCAGGCTTGATCTTTTATGTTGAGCGTTCAAGCTCTGGTTTATTTGCGTTGAGCATCCAGACTCCAGCTTTTACGTTGAGAATTCAGGCTCAAGTTTATTTGTGTTGAGCATCCAGGCCTCGACTTTTACGTTGAGCGTTCAGGCTCCGGTTTTGTTTTGTTGAGTATCTAAACTCCGGCTTTTACATTGAGCGTTCAGGCTTCGATTTTGTTTCGTTGAGTATCTGGATTCTGGCTTTTATGTTGAGTGTTCATGCTCCAAGTTTGTTTCGGTGAGTATCTAGACTCCGGCTTTTATGTTGAGCGTTCAGGCTCCGGTTTTGTTTCGTTGAGTATCCAGATTCCGGCTTTTACATTGAGCGTTCAGGCTCCGATTTTGTTTCGTTGAGTATCCAGACACTGGCTTTTATGTTGAGTGTTAAGGCTCCAATTTTTTTCCGGTGAGTATCTAGATTCCGGCTTTTATGTTGAGCGTTCAGGCTCTTGTTTTGTTTCTTTGAGTATCTAGACTCCGACTTTTTTGTTGAGCGTTTAGGCTCAGATTTTGTTTTGTTGAGTATCTAGACTCTGGCTTTTATGTTGAGCGTTAAGGCTTCGGTTTTGTTTCGTTGAGTATCCAGACTCCGACTTTTACGTTGAGCGTTTAGGCTCCGATTTTGTTTTGTTGAGTATCTAGACTCCGGCTTTTAAGTTGAGTGTTCAGACTCCAGTTTATTCGCTTTGAGCATCCAGGCTCCGGCTTTTACGTTGAACGTTCAGGTTCCAGTTTTCTTTCGTTGAGTATCCAGACTCTGGCGTTTACATTGAGCGTTCAGGCTCCGGTTTATTTGCATTGAGCATCCAAGCTCCGAACTTTACTTTGAGTATTCAAGCTCCGGTTTTGTTTGGTTGAGTATCACGACTACGACTTTTACGTTAAGCGTTCAGGCTCCGGTTTATCTGCGTTCAGGCTCAAGTTCATTTGTGTTGAGCATCCAGGCTCCGGCTTTTACAGTGAGCGTTCAGGCTCCGGTTTTGTTTCGTTGAGTATCCAGACTCCGGCTTTTATACTAGGCGTTCAGGCTCCAATTTTGTTTCGTTGAGTATCTAGACTATGGCTTTTATGTTGATCGTTCAGGCTCTAGTTTTGTTTCATAGAGTATCTAGACTCCGGCTTTTACGTTGAGTGTTCAGGCTCCGGTTTTGTTTCATTAAGTATCCATACTCCGGCTTTTACGTTAATTGTTCAGACTCCAGTTTATTTATGTTGAGCATCCAGGCTCCGGCTTTTATGTTGAGCGTTCAGGCTCCGGTTTTGTTCTGTTGAGTATCCAGAGTTCGGCTTTTACGTTGAGTGTTCAGACTCCAGTTTATTTATGTTGATCATCCAGGCTCCGGCTTTTATGTTGAGTGTTCAGACTCCAGTTTATTCGCTTTGATCATCTAGGCTCCGACTTTTACGTTGAGCATTCAGGCGTCGGTTTTCTTTCGTTGAATATCCAGACTCCGACTTTTACGTTGAGCGTTCAGGCTCCGGTTTATTTGCATTGAGCATCCAGGCTTGATCTTTTATGTTGAGCGTCCAGGCTCCGGTTTATTTTCGTTGAGCATCCAGGCTCCAGCTTTTACGTTGAGCATTCAGGCTCAAGTTTATTTGTGTTGAGCATCTAGGCTCCGGCTTTTATGTTGAGCGTTCAGGCTCCGGTTTTGTTTCGTTGAGTATCCAGACTTCGGCTTTTACATTGAGCATTCAGGCTCCGATTTTGTTTCGTTGAGTATCCAGACTCTGGCTTTTATGTTGAGCGTTCAGGCTCTGGTTTTGTTTCGGTGACTATCTAGACTGCGACTTTTATGTTGAGCGTTCAGGCTCCGGTTTTGTTTAATTGAGTATCCAGACTCCGACTTTCACATTGAGCGATCAGGCTCCGATTTTGTTTCATTGAGTATCATGACTCTGGCTTTTATGTTGAGCTTTCAGGCTCCGGTTTTGTTTCGGTGAGTATCTAGACTCCGACTTTTATGTTGAGCGTTCAGGCTCCGGTTTTGTGTCGTTGAGTATTTAGACTCCGACTTTTACGTTGAGCGTTCAGGCTCTGGTTTTGTTTCGTTGTGTATCCAGACTCCGACTTTTATGTTGAGTGTTCAGACTCCAGTTTATTTGTGTTGAGCATCCTGGCTCCGGCTTTTACGTTAGGCGTTCAAGCTTTTGTTTTGTTTCGTTGAGTATCCAGACTCGGATTTTATGTTGAGCATTCAGGCTCCAGTTTATTTGCGTTGAGCATCCAGGCTCCGAATTTTACTTTGAGCATTCAGGCTCTGGTTTTGTTTCGTTCAGTATCCAGACTCTGTATTTTATGTTGAGCGTTCAGGCTCCGGTTTATTTGCATTGAGCATCCAGGCTCCGACTTTTATGTTGAGCGTTTAGGCTCCAGCTTATTTGCGTTGAACATCTAGGCTCCAGCTTTTACGTTGAGCGTTCAGGCTCTAGTTTATTGGCATTGAGAATCCAGGCTCTGGCATTTACATCCAGCGTTCAGGCTCTGGTTTTGTTTCGTTGAGTATCCTGACTCTGGCTTTTTTGTTGAGCATTTAGGCCTTGATTTTGTTTTGTTGAGTATCCAGACTCCAGCTTTTATGTTGAGTGTTCAGCCTCCGGTTTTGTTTCGTTGATTATCCAGACTCCGACTTTTACGTTGAGCGTTTAGGCTCCGGTTTTGTTTTGTTGAGTATCCAGACTCCGGCTTTTAAGTTGAGTGTTCAGACTCCAGTTTATTCGCTTTGAGCATCAAGGCTTCGGCTTTTACGTTGAGCGTTCAGGCTCCGGTTTTCTTTCATTGCGTATCCAGACTCCGGCGTTTACGTTGAGCGTTCAGGCTCCGGTTTATTTTTAATGAGCATCCGGGCTCCGACCTTTACATTGAGTATTCAAGCTCCGGTTTTGTTTCGTTGAGTATCCAGACTCCGGCTTTTACGTTGAGCGTTCAGGCTCCAGGTTATTTGCGTTGAGCATCCAGGCTCCAGCTTTTACATTAAGCGTTGAGGCTCCAGTTTATTTGTGTTGAGCATCCAGGCTCCAACTTTTACGTTGAATGTTTAGGCTCCGGTTTTGTTTCGTTTAGTATCCATACTCCGGCTTGTACGTTGAGTGTTCAGGCTCCAATTTTGTTTCGTTGAGTATCTAGACTCCGGCTTTTATGTTGAGCGTTCAGGCTCCGGTTTTGTTTCCTTGAGTATCTAGACTCCGGCTTTTACGTTTAGCGTTCAGGCTCCGATTTTGTTTCGTTGAGTATCCATACTCCGGCTTTTACGTTGAATGTTCAGACTCCAGTTTATTTGTGTTGAGCATCCAAGCTCCGGCTTTTATGTTGAGCCTTCAGGCTCCGTTTTTTTTCCGTTGAGTATCTAGACTCCGGCTTTTACATTGAGCGTTCAGGCTCCGGTTTATTTGCGTTGAGCATCCAGGCTCCGACTTTTACTTTGAGCATTCAGGCTCCGGTTTTGTTTCGTTGAGTATCCAAACTCTGACTTTTACATTGAGCGTTCAGGCTCCGGTTTATTTGCATTGAGCATCCAGGCTCCGACTTTTACGTTGAGCGTTCAGGCTCCGGTTTATTTGTGTTGAGCATCCAGGCTCCAGCTTTTACGTTGAGCGTTCAGGCTCTGGTTTTGTTTTTTTGAGTATCCAGACTCCGGCTTTTAAGTTGGGTGGTTAGACTCTAGTTTATTTGCGTTAAGAATCCAGGCTCCGGGTTTTACATTGAGCGTTCAGGCTTCGGGTTTCTTTCATTGAGTATCTATACTCCGACTTTTACATTGAGCGTTCAGGCTCTGGTTTATTTGCGTTGAGCATCCAGGCTCCGACTTTTACTTTGAGCATTCAGGCTCCGGTTTTGTTTCGTTGAGTATCCAGACTCCGGCTTTTACGTTGAGTGTTCAGGCTTCAGTTTATTTGCGTTGAGCATCCAGGCTCTAGCTTTTACATTGAGCGTTTAGGCTCCAGTTTATTTGCATTGAGCATCCAGGCTCCAGCTTTTACGTTGAGCGTTCAGGCTCCGGGTTTGGTTCGTTGAGTATCCAGACTCCGGCTTTTACGTTGAGCGTTCATGCTCCGATTTTGTTTCGTTGAGTATCCAGACTCCGGCTTTTACATTGAGCGTTCAGGCTCCGGTTTATTTGCGTTGAGCATCTATGCTCCAGTCATTACGTTGAGCACTCAGGCCCCGATTTATTACGTTGAGTATCTAGGTTCAGGCTTTTACGCTGAGCGTTCAGACTCCGGTTGTTTCATTGAGTATTAGACTCCGGTTGTTTCATTGAGTATCCAGACTCCGGTTATTACGTCAACTGTTTAGACTCCGACAAATTTCATTGACGCATTTTTTCGTTGAATATCCAGATTCCGACAATTTGAAATGTCACCCTTCAGCCTGTATGGTATCCTGATCATGGTACAGTTTTGACGGATGTGTTTATCTTATCAGGTGTTTTTCAACAAAGTTATTTGGTTAAGTTCCTCTTCTCTCCCCAGTGGGGTCACCAACAGAGTTACTTGGTTAAATTTCTCTTTGTTCCCCAGTCGAGTTACTTGGTTAAGTTTCTTCGTGCTCCCTAAGTAGAGTTATTGGGTTAAATTTCTCTCTTTCTCCCTGCCAGAGTTGCTCGGTTAAGTTTCTCTCTTCCCCGGCGGAGTATTTGCAAGATGTCTATCAGATGTCTCTTCCGACTGCATGTCGATGTCAGTCAGCTTGTTGTCGTTGCAACTAGTCATTCATTATTTTCGAAGATTTTTGTTCCCATCAGAGTTTGCGGTTTATTTATGCAGTTGGCAAATTTCTGGGTTCTTTGGTATTCAACCGTCTTTTACCTTGATTGTTTGAAAGTCGTTCGCTTTTCGCTCATTTTGGATCAAGCTGCTTGAATAGGGGCAGCTGTTGTACCCCAAAATTTGACCAACCGGTTCTCGTACTTGGCTTGTGTTTCATTTCATTTTTCGCATATCATAGCATTTGTTTTTGAGGCAGGGGATCAAGGTTTTCCTATGGCTCAAGGCTCTTTTTAGCGCAAAAGACCGAGCAGCGAGCATCAGAGGCTCCGACATTTATTTTGCCCGGCGATCAAGCGGTTGATTTTATTTTATTTTGTAGGACATTTTCAGATCATAAAGAAGCATTCAGGCTATATCGAGCATTCTCACGGTTACAGTATTCAAGAGCAAGTTTTAGAGGCTGAATAGGGCTTAAAACGGTTGAAAACGGGCAAATATGCAGATTTCCCTCCAAAAGGCGCCAAAATTCAATTTTGAAGGTGTTAATCGATTAACCAAATGGTTAACTGATTAACCAAGTCAAAATCAGGTCAAATTCAAATATTCAAAGGTGTTAATCGATTAACCATATGGCTAACCGATTAACCAGTGCAAATTTTGCCTCTGTACGTGATTTTTCAAGTGAAGCCACTTTGGGGTCCAATTTTGATCACTTGTGAGTTGATTTTTCACCAAGGGAAGGATCTAGAACCATTTTGAATTTTGGTTAACTTTCAAATCATTTCAAATTCCCTCCAAACATTCCACTCCTCATTCCAAAGCAGTCTTCACAAACCACACTCCAAGCTTCATTTGGATCCAAGCCTAAGGGGTATTTAATTGATCTACTCCAAACCTCACACAGCTAATCCTCATAATTTCATTCTCATTTCAGGATTCACTCTCATTTCTCTCAATTTGCTCTCAACTTTCCATCTCCCAAAACCCTCACCAAAGCTCTTCTCACATTGAAATCCTTGATTCTCCATTGGAATCATTGATTTCTAAGAGCTAAACCTTCATCCTTGATCATCATCATCTCAAATTCTTCATCCAATTTTCGTGCAAGTTTGGATCTGAATTTTGAAGTTGCTTGGAAGGAGCTTATTTGGATTATTTTGGCTTAATTTTGGTGGATCTTCATTTCTACTAAAAGCAATCACTTGAATCTTGAAGGATCTTCGGGTTTCTTGCTTGGATCTACATAATTGGAGTAAATCAACACTAACCGAAGCAATTCTCCACTTCGTAGGTTGGAATTCTTGATCCAATTTTGATTTTGAGCTTATTTGCATAATTAGCATGTGGATCTTCATTTTTTTATTGATTTTGCTAATTTGATTCATATGATATGTGATCTTGCTGGTTTAATGTGTTTACATGTTGATTGGATCACTGTTTGCTGGTTTAAATTCGTGCATAATTGATTATGTGATAATCCGGATCATTGGATAAGTGCTTATGTGCTGAAATTGTTGTTCTGCTGCTGTTTTTCTGCTTATGGCACAGTGTTAACCGATTAACCAACACGAATCTTCAAATTTTCAGGCATTTTTTGACTGGTTAATCAATTAACCCCTGGTGTTAATCGATTAACACTGTGCCAGCAGGTCTGTTTTGTTGTTTTTCATGCTTGTTTTGGTGCTCACTCACTTCGAATCTTCATAGGTCAGTGTGATGCATTAGGAGTGAGATGTTTTGGATATATGTCGTTGTTCTTGATTGTTTAATCATAATTTTGTTGACATGCATTTTGTTTTCCACTTGAATGCATACTCTCGTATATGTTGTTCAATGTGATGTTTATCATTTGGTCTTTGCATAAGTTTGAAGAATGATTCGGTTGAGACGCCCTTGTGGTGGCTGTTGTCCCACACTTTTTCCTCTCGCTTTTCTTCGGTGATTGATGCTTGAATGGTTGTATGGGTCATAACTTCTCCCATTGCATCTCACTTTGGGCTTGAACTTGTTTGAGCTCATTTTGTTTGCTTTTATGTGCACTTTCCTTTTGGTTCTTGCATTTTTCCATTTGCATGTTTGAGGTTGAGATGTGATTGTGGTGGTTGCTGCCCCACACTTTGTTCCTCCCTCACTTTCATTCTAATTGTGCATTTCATGTTTGCATACTTGCATTTTTTTTATACCTTCTTCTTCTTTTGTCTTCCTTTGCCATGTTCCCTTAGAACCTCTAATCCTTCTTGTTCAAGATGGATTATGATAGACATTAGGATTGAAACCATGCATGACAATATTAGGTAGCATTCCCTTTCATCCCAATCATAGGTGCACTTTGTATGAGAACACTAGGTTGAGTCTTAGTCTCCCTTTAGAGTGTCTTTCTCTTCTCTTCTTCAAACATCTTTAAAACACTTAATAAAGGTTAAGGATTGTTGTGCATTACGAGCCTTAAGTACTTGGGAAATGGTGATTGATGGGCTTCTCCTCAATTGCTTAGAGTGTTTAGTGTACACCCTTTAGGTGATATGCGATGCATTCGCTCCTAGGGCATAGTCTTTAGTGCAACATGAATTACAAACAATAATCAATGCACTTTTTCTCTAAAAAACACAAAAACAAACTTCAAACCTTTTTGTCCTTCGGGATCTTAATTTGGAAAACTTTTTTCATAAGGAGAGTTTTGTTAACTCTTGGTTCTACTGCAAACAGGTAACGCCTAAGTCTCCAATGGTCGAGCTGCATACACCTAACTGCTAGAACTAAGTTTTAACCCTACTCGGGCCTAAAACATTTGAACCAACCGGTGTTCTTGTTAGCCCGAACTATGTTTTCTCTTATTTCTCATACCAGATGAGAATACGTAGGCACAGGATGGCGATGTCTTGGCGAGCAAACTTTCCCACCTTTAACCCGTAGTTTCCCGAACTACGTTGACTCTGACTTTCCCATTGCACGAGGGAATACGTAGGCATAGAGCGGTGATGCTCTATCGAGTCTCTTTTCTTTTCTTTCGTCCCGTGAGCCATAACTTAGATAGTAAACACCCTTTTTAGATAGACAACAAGCGTGGATCCCGTCGAGTACGATGGACGTGAGGTGTGCTCATACCTTCCCCTTACGTAATCGACTCCCGAACTCGAGACATGGTTGCGATGACCTGTCTTTTCCCTTTCTTTGTTAGGTTTTCTCTGATAATTTCCTTTCCCTCTTTTGGGATAAATAACGAACGGTGGCGACTCTTCTGTCTTTGTCAGCCCCTCTTCGCAGCGATGCGACACACCCCTCATGTTAAGACTTACTGCTCCGATTCCATATACTGAGCATTCTTGCTCAAGCCTCTCATGCTTAAAACTTCTGCTATAGGTCCATGAAACGAGTCTCTTTGCTTTCTCGCCACCAATCAAGACTTACTGCTCCAAGTTTCATGAATCGAGCTATCCTGCTCAAGCCACGCTGGCTCAAGACTTTCCTGCTCAATCAATCTACTTGATTAAGACTTTCATTGCGCAAGCAAACAACAAGAGACTTACGTGGCTCAAGCATCTTAGCTCGAGGCTTCCTTACTTGTATCCCAATGATACAAGACTTCTACTCAATTAATCCACATGATTAAGACTTTCACAGCTCAAGCACATAGCAAAATACTTACGTGGCTCAAGCGTCTTGGCTCGGGACTTCCTTGCTTATATCCCAATGACACAAGACTTTTATCTAAACTGCTGAACAAGTTCAGCAGAATAGAGAACAAGGTGTACATGATACAACTATTAGAGGTACGAAAAATCACCATAACAAAGACCTAAAGAACTTAATATTCCTAAGATATTCAATGTGTAAGAAATCTTAAGGCTTTTACAATTACAACCTACATCAAAAAAACTGCATATACAATGTGTTAATAATTGCTGATCTTGTGACTCATTCTTCTGGTTGATCCTTGTTAAAGATTTATCTTGAACCTTCAATCCTATTTATAGCCTCTTCAGAAACTAGCCGTTGAATAGGTAACTTGGTCAAGAGTCTTTGTTGTTACTCTATAGTACAAGAGCCGTTGAAGATAGATACACCAGAAGATCTTAATCCAATGTGTAACATGTTTAACCTTTGAGTCTTCAAGAGATTATGTACTATTATATCCATTAAGAGTAGATATCCATAAAGCACCTCAGCCTTTCTAGCTGACAAACTAATTTGACAATAGAACTTACTTTCTACAGTACAGACAACTTCAACTTTATTACCAACTTTGAATGGTACCAGAAGCCAATTTAAATTCACTAAGTGTAGAGACAATTATGTTGCATCTTTTGATGTTGAGACCTTCAGCTTCAGAGTCTTCTCCAGACATCACTTAGCAAGTGTTCTTCAGATTTTGCCACCAGAAGCTAGCAATGCAGCAACTCTCAAGTGTGCTTAATGTAGAACAGATTCTGACAATAATATTTACAAGTGTTAGAACATGTACACATGTAACACACATTAAATAAACCATTGTTCTTTCAATACTTTGTTATCATCAAAACCCAAGGAAAATATGTCATGAACAAATCTTGTTGTAACAATCTCCCCCTTTTTGATGATGACAAACACAAGTTTTAAAGGACAATGATAGGTAGTTATAATTTTGTTTGCAATATCAAGGTATGAGGTTTCTAAGCTCCCCTTGAGTCTAATAGTCCAAAGCAGAATTCTGTAGACATCATACTAGGTACTACTCTCAAGAAAAAGTAATTCATTTTTCTTAGTAACATCAGAGTCTGAGGTTTGTAAGCTCCCCCAGAGTCAAACAGTTCTAAGGTTGAGGTTTGTAAGCTCCCCCAGAGTCAAACGGTTCCAAGGTTGAGGTTTGTAACTCCCACTTAGTTCCATATTTAAGAAAACCAAAAACAATATTTTAACTTCCTTTGGCAATATCAGAATATGATATTTTTAAGCTCCTTCTGAGTTAGGTAGGCTAAGGCTGAGATTTGTAAGCTCCTCCTTAGTTCTTTGTACAAGAAGGTTAACATGTGTCGCCCGTGCAAGATAACCATAAAAACAAATAATATGAATAACAAAATTATAAATGACCAATATGTACAACTGGATAGGTACTCAATGGGTTTAGTTTCTAATTAAATACTTACCATTATTTCTCCCCCTTTTGTCATATCAAAAAACAAAGAGAAGAAAATAATAACAGTCATAAATGCATCACAAATCGTCATTACAGGATCAGTTTCCAAGGAATTAAAAAATGATCAAGTAACACAGGGTCATTGAGGATTGTATAGTGCATGCTTTAAATTTTTAGTGGTCGTTATTGTTCCAAGAATCATGCAGGATTAAATCAGTTGTTTGAGTTGCTCAAAAGTCATTATAAAAGTTGTCCAAACATAGTTCATTTTCATCAACATCCACCAGAGTCATGAAGGTATCAGTTGAGAGTCATAAGACTTTTGTAGTAACAGAAATCTCTAAGAGCTCTACAAGACAAGATGTCTAAAACATTCAGAAACGAGCTGTTTCTGAATCATCTTCCATTGGGCATGTCCCCCCTGCAAGACTCACTTCTAAAGAAGCAACATCAGTAGCTCCAACACAACCTACAGGAGTAGGTTTATCAGAAGCTGTGATGAAGCCCAGAAGAAAAATAATGAAGAGGTCAAAGAGAAAATGATTGTTCAATAAGATGTTCTAGCGTCTAATCTCAGAGGAAGAAGAGGAAGAAGAGGAAGAAGTTGTTGTGGATGAGCTAGACATAGACTATGACAACTGTTATCATCATAAGGCTCAGGATGACTTAGATAGGGATCTATACTAAGCATTAACAGTTCCTTATAAATCAATATTTTGTAATCCTATACTTCAATTAATGAAAAGTACCTTTTTGACCGAATTTTAGTTATTGCATGCAAATACTTTCAATAACTTCCCTTAGATTTACTGAAAGACATTAGTAAAGTAAAACCCACACCAGAAGCAACAATTAAATGAGTCAAGTATAATATTCATATCTGTTAAAGAATATGTAATAGGTTAGACTATTAGATAACATTTCCAAGATATATCATTTAAGATATTGATAAGACTTAATCAATATTAAAGCAACAGATACTTGGAACAATGTACGTAACACGTCTATATAAGAACTCATATCATGCTTACTTTCATAATCACTTAATCCTCAAAACACCAAGATGTACAAACAAAAGCAAATATGGGTTCCAAAGAGATATTTCAGAAAGAAAGCCATATTGAATGGAGCAACTCAGGCAAGCGAAAGCAAAGCAACAGCTGAAGGATCTACTAGCAAGCAGATAACTTCATAAGCTCTCACCTTTTCAGCATCTTTTGTGAAGACACATAGAAGAAGAAGATCTTATGGGTCCAGATGCAAAAATCAACTGAGAAAGGAGGCTTTGGAATTTGCCAAGGAAGAATGGCAAGATTACTTAGATAATCTGGACATGTCAGATGATCCTAGGGAATACCTTAGGGTCAATCCAACAGACTAGAATGTCTAAACAATTTGTAATCCCTTCCTTCTTATTAATGATAAACGTTGCAAATATTAAGTTCTTACTCCCATTACTTTTAATACTTTTGAATAACCATAAATAAATATAATCAACAATTAACTGAAGAAAAACATGAAAAAAATTGAATTAATAATAAGATAACTTAATACAGAGGTTCTAATAATTATAAGGCATAACTATGCAGAAGTCTAACATCAACATCTTTCATAGATAGCTTCGAACTTGTCTCTCAAGATTTTAGACAAATCAGCCTCTAAACTTATGATAACTCCCTGCTGAACAAGTAATTTTGAAATAACTCATCCAAAAGGAATGAATAAAATATTTCCCTTGTGAAAGGAAGAAAGAGTCTTCTTCAAATAGTTAAACATAACTTGAGGAAGATCAATCTGTAAGTTCAGAGTATGCCTAAGAGGGGGGGGGGGTGAATTAGGCTTATGGAAACTTTTTCGGATTTTTGGTGTTCTTTAATTTTTCTTTGGTTATGTTCTTGGTGATGGATGCAGTAGAAAGCATAAAGAAAGTGGACACCAAGATTTATAGTGGTTCCCTTCATAATCCAAAGGTACTCCACTCTCCTTTCCACATGAAAGAGAGTTTTCACTATTGTTTTAGAAAGTACAACCTATCACCTCATCAACCGGTGAGGCCTACAATCTAACAACAAAACAAACTAGTGTGCAAGAACAATCCTCTTGCTAAACACTAACCTTTGTGTCCAACAATCCTGGATCACAAGTCACAACAGACTATTCTGTAATTCTTTTTGTAATTTGAGAGTACAATAGTAATATTAATACAAAGATTGATCTTCTCCTTTAATCTGAATTCACAACTTAATCTCAATACAAGTGTTCAAACAAATGGATGTGAAAGGTTATGCAAGTATGAACACTTTTTGAATGTATTTGAAATTATTTGAAAAGTAGTGAATATGATTCAATGATGGTTTTTGAAAATTATTGGAGGTGTTGTTAATTTGAAATTATCAGAATTTATATCATCCAAAACAGCATTTCAAAAGGGTATATTTGAGTATGAGTTAACACATGGAAAGGTATAACATTCAAATAATTTTTGAACTTGAAATGAAACAATTTTTCAGAAAACGTTCAGTGTTAATCGGTTAACCATATAGGTTAATCGGTTAACACTGTAACGTTGGCCCAAAGAATTTAAAATTTTAGGGCATTAATCGATTAACCTATATGGTTAATCGGTTAACACTGTAAAAACTTTGAAAAATAATTAATTTAAAAGTGTTATACCAATTCCAAATGATTTTAAAACATGTTAATGCATTATGCAAAAATAGTTTATAGTATTGAACACTTGTATATCAATTAAATTAGAGAATTTGATATACCATAGCTTGTGTCCAAGTCTTGAAAGATGATAGAGCAAATGTACATGAAGCTTGAATGTTGATCACTTCCATAATACTTTGATCTTGGTCTTTTGAAAGCTTTTGACTTTTTGCACAGATGAAATGATCTTGAGTCTTGTTGTTGTTGTCATCAAAACCTTGAAACCTTGAGATGAAGCATGCTTCTACAATCTCCCCCTTTTTGATGATGACAACCAATTGAGTCTTGTGCAGTGCTTTGACGATTTTTGGTCCTGGTCTTGCTTCTCCCCCTATGTCCATGAACTCCCCCTTTCTAAAAACAAAGGCTAAAAACAGACAAACAATCCGCACACATAGACATTAGAAAGCCAAAGCTCTTCTCCCCCTTTGTCATTAGCAAAAAGGAAGGTGCTTTCAAACAAAACTGGAAAATATCGACAATTATGAAAGCAATCAAAAGAACAATCATGTAGGTATGCAAAACATACTAAAATAGAATTAAACATGCAGCAGAGTGCAACCAAAGTAGTGTATGAGTACAACGCAAATGAAACAAAGTTAAGAACATAAACTTAAAACTTAATGACTAGAAAGCAATAAAAGACAACAACATCAGCATATTCTCTAAATGTCCTCATTAGCCATATCCTCCTCGTCCTCTTCCTCTTCTTCTTCACCTTCTTCTTCAGATACAACAAAGTTGCCGGTGTTGGTGCGGTGAGAGGTAAACACAAGGTTTCGAAGAGAAGCAATGGCCTGGGAGGTTTCTCGATGTTGAGTCATTATAGTTTGGTAAATGAATTCATTTGTAATGCCTCCTTCAGGTACGGGATAGGCTTGGTTAGCAGTGGCTCCTTCATCTGAATACTTATAAGTACTGTCAGTATCCTTAAAAATTCCAGTGTTCTTGACAATTGTAATTTCGTTGATCTCATCGGTGGTTGATTTCATCTTGGTGGTTGGTTCACGGTTAAGATCCAAAGTTGTCAGCTCCAAAATTCTTGACACCAGCCTTGCATACGGTACACAGGTTGAAAGAGATAGTTGTTGTTGAAGGTGATACATGATGGTCAGAATCTAGTTGACACGAATCTTGTTCTTGATGGCAAAAAGAAGTTGCATTTCCAGATCATTAATTTGGGCATAATTTGAATCCTTGGGAATCTGCACATAACAGATTATGTAATGAAGCATCTGATCAGAAACGGTAAGATTCTTTGCATAGCACAACAGACGAGCAGTGCGTTGGTTGGCGATAATCACCTCCTTTGGAAATCTGCAGATCTGATAGTAGAACTCCATCTTGTCGTAGTTGGACCACGACCCTTCCACGTGGTTAACTCCCTTTCTCAGAAAGTACCCAGACGATGGTATGTTTAGCATTGCAGCAACATCAGACAGATTTTCTTCCACAATGCAGTCTCTAACAATTGTTTTCATAACATGCTCATCATTTACATTCATAAACATAGACAGCTTATGCAAAAAGGATTTGACAAGATCCGGATAGCAATTTCCAGAATCCGACACGAATTTATCGATCCTCTGATATTTGAGCAAAGCAGGAAAATCAAAAGATGATGCTGGAAAAGCCTTAAGATTCACATACTTTACCGGGAGGATGTGACGAACTCGGACTTTGAAATTCATTCTGCGCTTCTTGGTTGTTTCCATAGGGATATCTTCTTCATCAGATGCAGAATGGTGTTCTGGTAGCTTTCCCTTGCCGCGGTTTGATGCTGAAGCCATGGATGAGTTTGATGGAATTGAAGTTGTGGGTTCTGAGGAAGTTAGGGTTTGAGAAGATGGGGATGGTTATGAGGAGTTATCCAACTTAGAGAGTGGGAGAGAGGTAGTGGGTTTTAAACTTAGGGTTTGAAGAGGGAGGTTCCAAATGCTCTTTAAGAGGGAATAGGATTCAAAAGATATGGATTTTGGACACTTAGAAGAATATTGACCACATAAAAATGCATTTAACACATATAATATTTCAAAAATTTTAATTAATTTTCGTTTCTGATTTTTAGAAATTTGAACAGTGTTAATCGGTTAACACATTAAAAAATTGAGTCAGAATTTAAAATTTAACAGTGTTAATCGGTTAACCATATAGGATAATCGATTAACATATTAAAAAATTTAATTATTACAGAAAAACTTACAGTGTTAATCGGTTAACCCATATAGTTAATCGATTAACACACGCGAATTTTTGAAAAATACTTAAAAACAGAATGCATACACATGGAAACACAACACAAATAATGCATACACATATTAGAGAAAAGGTCAGATGTCACCTTCATCAAGAATCCCAAGTTCTCGCCGAATTTTGTAGAACGGTTCTTTCGCCAAAGGTTTGGTGAAGATGTCGGCGAGTTGATTGTGCGTGTCGATGAAAGTAACATCTACATCTCCATTCAATACGTGATCTCGAAGGAAGTGGTGCCGGATATCTATATGTTTTGTTCTTGAATGCATGACCGGGTTCTTTGTAATGTTGATGGCACTTGTATTATCACATCGAAGAGGAATGCAGCCGAGGTCTATTCCGTAATCGAGGAGTTGTTACTTGAGCCACAAAATTTGTGCACAACAACTTCCTACTGCAATATATTCTGCTTCGACTTTACTGAGTGCCACACATGCTTGCTTCTTGCAGGCCCATGACACTAATGCATTCCCGAGAATGTGACATGTACCACTTGTGCTTTTTCTATCGGTCTTACATCCTGCATAGTCAGCGTTAGAATAACCAACTAAAGAACAAGTACTACCTTTAGGATACCATAATCCGACGTTCATTGTCCCTTTGAGATACTGTATGATTCTCTTTACGGCTGTGAGATGCGATTCCTTCAGACTTGCTTTAAAGTGTGCACACAAACAAACACTAAATATAATGTCAGGACGGCTTGCCGTCAAATATAGTAATGAACCGATCATACCTCGATATTTTGTTATATCAACTGGAGTACCGGATTCATCTTGATCAACGTACGTTCCGGATCCCATAGGAGTTGACATCACCTTGCAACTATCCATATCGAATTTCTTCAACAATTCCTTGCAATACTTGGATTGGTTGAGGAAGATGCCATCCTTTGTTTTCTTCATTTGTAGTCCAAGAAAATAATTCAATTTTCCCATCATGGACATCTCGAATTCTCCTTGCATCATAAGTGAAAATTCTTTGCAAAGCTCTTTGTTTGTTGATCCGAAGATGATGTCGTCGACATAGACTTGAACCAATAAAGTGTTTCCTTTGATCTTCTTTATGAACAATGTCTTGTCAACCTTTCCTTTTGTAAATCCCTTTTCACATAAGAAATTGCTAAGGCGGTCATACCATGCTCTTGGTGCTTGTTTTAGTCCGTAGAGTGCCTTTTTTCAGTTTGTAAACATGCGAGGGATTCTTGAAGTCTTCAAAACTCGGAGGTTGTTTGACGTAGACTTCCTCATTGATGTAGCCATTCAGGAAAGCGCTTTTGACATCCATCTGGAACAACTGAAAATTCATAGAACAAGCGTAAGCAAGTAGTAATCTAATTGCTTCTAACCTTGCTACCGGAGCGAACGTTTCATCAAAATCAATTCCTTCCTCCTGGTTGTAGCCTTGTGCGACCAATCTTGCTTTGTTACGAACTATGATCCCATTCTCGTCAAGTTTGTTCTTGAACACCCATCTTGTTCCTATGATGTGCTTATGATCTGGTCTTGGTACAAGACTCCAAACTTGATTCCTTTCGAATTGATTGAGTTCTTCTTGCATTGCTACAATCCATTGGTCATCGCCTAAGGCTTCATCAATCTTGGTTGGTTCAATTTGAGACACAAAAGCCATGTTGAGACAAGCATCCTTTAGATTAAGTCGAGTTGCAACGCCTTGGCTAATATCACCAATAACTTTATCTATCGGGTGATCTCTATGCGTTCTCCATTCCTTCGGAAGATCTTGATGTTCTTCAATGATTTGAGTGACATCTTCTTGTGGTATTTCTTGATTCTTTGAAGTCTCTTCTTGTTGTTATGAAGAACCTACTATATCATCATCATCATCCATAATAATATTATCCTCTTTCGAGGGGTTAGTCTCATCAAACGAAACATGAATGGATTCTTCAATAGTAAGAGTTCTCTTATTAAAAATTCTAAATGCTCTACTATAAAGAGAGTAACCAAGAAATATACCTTCATCGGATTTCTCATCAAACTTACCGAGATTATCCTTGTTGTTGTTGAGAAAAAAGCATTTGCATCCGAATATGTGGAAGAATACTATATTTGGTTTTCTACCCTTGAACAACTCATACGGAGTCTTTTTGAGAAGTGGTTGAATATTGACACGGTTGCTTACGAAGCATGCTGTACTAACTGCATCTACCCAAAAATATTTAGGAAGGTTTGCGTCGCTGAGCATTGTCCTTGCAAGCTCCACCAGTGATCTATTCTTCCGTTCTACGACACCGTTTTGTTGAGGTGTTCTTGGTGCTGAAAAATTATGAGAGATTCCATGCTCTTCGCAAAAATCTTCAAAGTCTGAATTTTGGAATTCTCCACCGTGATCGCTTCTTATAGAGGCTATGGTGAGTGATTTCTCATTCTGAATTTGCTTCGCATACTTCTTGAATGCTTTGAAAGCATCATTTTTCTGCACTAGAAACAATGTCCATGTGTATCGAGAGAAATCATCAACAATAACTAAAGCATAAAAATTACCTCCGAAGCTTTTTGTTCTTGATGGACCAAAAAGATCCATATGCAACAATTGAAGTGGCCTTGATGTAGAAACCACTTGCTTGGATTTGAAAGTTGTCTTGGTCTGTTTTCCCTTTTGACATGCATCGCATAATTTATCCTTGATGAATTTTATTTTTGGGAGTCCAACAACTAGATCATGCTTTATCAATTTGTTAAGATGCTCCATGTGGATGTGAGCAAATCTTTTATGCCAAAGCCATGCCTCGTTGTTGATTGCCATAAGACACTTTACCTTCAAGGAAGAGTCATCAAAAGAAATCATAAAAATGTTATTATATCTTTTACCTTTTAGC
This sequence comes from Lathyrus sativus, assembly GCA_963859935.3. Classification (NCBI taxonomy): domain Eukaryota; kingdom Viridiplantae; phylum Streptophyta; class Magnoliopsida; order Fabales; family Fabaceae; genus Lathyrus; species Lathyrus sativus. The sequence goes on from OZ012737.1 coordinate 172,674,978, forward strand.
AAAATGTCATGAGTGACTTCGTGTTCTATCAAGCATTCCTACTTTGTGAAGTTGATTCGGAACCCTTTGTCACACAATTGACTTATGCTAAGTAGGTTGTGTTTAAGGCCTTCCACATAAAGAACGTCTTCGATGATTGTACATGGAGGTGCACCAATGGTTCCAACTCCAAGAATTTTTCCTTTATTATCATCACCGTAAGTGACGTATCCTTTGGCCTTTAATGATAGACTTGAAAATTTGTTTATTTCTCCCGTCATATGCTTCGAGCAACCGCTATCAAGATACCATTGATTAGACGTTGTCTTGAAGCATACCTACAACACAAAATTAAGTAGTGTTAGGTACCCAAATTGCTTTGGGTCCTTGATAGTTAGTACCATTTTCAACCCACACATAATGCCCTTTAGCAACACCAATATTGCGCACATAGCAAGCATTAGGTGTATGGCCTTTAATTCCACAATAAGAACACGTAGGTTGAAAGTGACTTCTATATCTAGGAACATAATTCTTTTTCTTCTCAACTTTTATCTTGTTATGATTTTGATGCTGATTTTTAGAAATGCTTCTCTTTTCTTTAGCAACTTGTCCACTTGCTCTTACAAAAATGGTCTCATTGGTACTTGGTTTTGAAAATTTAGAATATCCTAATCCACTTTTATCATTAAGATATCTTTGATGTTTAAGAATTTCTTCCAAGCCAATTTGACCTTTTTCGTATCTTTCTAAAACTCTTTTAAGTTGCACAATTTGAAAAGATAGAGATTCACACTTCTTAAATACAAGACTTTGTTTTTCATTTATTAATTTCTGTTTTTCATTTTCAATATTTTTCATAAAAACAAAATTTTGTTCTTCTAAAAATGAAATTCTTTTCTTTTGTGCTGAGATGCTTTTATACAAAGTCTTGCATTCTTTTAGAAGTTCATCTATAACTTCTTGTGCATCATTATCATAAACAGAAAAATTACTACTAACCTCATTTTCTTCATCGGAGTATTGTGAAGCCATTAAAGCCATATTCTCACATTCATCGCTTTCCGACTCCGATGATGAACTTATCTCGTTATCGTCCCACGCAACATAAGCCTTTTTGTTCTTGACATCCTTTTTGCCTTTGAATTTTCCTTTATTTGCGCGTTTCGGGAAATCCGGCTTTATGTGACCTTGTTTCCCACATTCGTAACATGTAACTTCTTGATTTGATGTGGATACTTCCTTTTTCCTGAAATGTCTATTCTTTTTAGAAAAAGAGGAATTTTTATTATTATTAAAAAACTTACCAAGCTTCTTTACTAGAAGCATGAAATTTTCGTCTTCGGAAGATTCATCATTTTTGTCATCCTTTGTGTAAATCTTCAAGGCAATTCCTTTGGACTTCTTGTCTTGACTTTCATGCTTCTCAAGCCTTCCAAGTTCCAGTTCATGCTCTTGAAGTTTGCCAAATAGGGAAGCGGATGCCATCATTGAAAGACTCTTCTTTTCCGAAATAGCGGTCACCTTCGGTTGCCATTCTCTTGTTAAGGATCTTAGGACTTTCAAGTTGAGATCATCATTGGTGAAGGTCTTCCCGAGAGCAATCAAACGATGTTTTAGATGAACAAATCTCTTTTGTAAGGCAACAATGGATTCACCAGGCTGCATACGGAACATTTCATATTCTTGACTTAAAGTATTAAGTCTTGATCTTTTTACTTCGGTTGTCCCTTCATGCGTTTCTACCAAGGTGTCCCAAATCTCCTTTGCTGATTTACACTGTGATATACGGAAGAATTCGTCCATACTGAGAGCGCTTTGAAGTATGTTGATTGCTTTCTTCTCATTCAAAATTCTCTTCTTGTCATCTTCATCATATGAGGATTTTATCTTTGGAGTTCCAACACCATTTACCACACTTGTAGGAACATGTGGACCAGTTTCTACGATTTCCCATATACCGTCTCCTTGAGTCTCAAGATGTGCCTTCATACGGATTTTCCAAAAATCGAAATATTCTCCAGAAAAGAGTGGTGGCTTGTTACTACTTCCACCATCTTTGAAAACCAGGTTGGTACTTGCGGAAGCCATACTGAATCGTTAGGAACAGGTTACCTTAACCTGCTCTGATGCCAAATGTAAGTTCAGAGTATGCCTAAGAGGGGGGGGGGGGGGGGTGAATTAGGCTTATGGAAACTTTTTCGGATTTTTGGTGTTCTTTAATTTTTCTTTGGTTATGTTCTTGGTGATGGATGCAGTAGAAAGCATAAAGAAAATTGACACCAAGATTTATAGTGGTTCCCTTCATAATCCGAAGGTACTCCACTCCCCTTTCCACATGAAATAGAGTTTTCACTATTGTTTTAGAAAGTACAACCTATCACACCATCAACCGGTGAGGCCTACAATCTAACAACAAAACAAACTAGTGTGCAAGAACAATCCTCTTGCTAAACACTAACCCTTGTGTCCAACAATCCTGGATCACAATTCACAACAGACTATTCTGTAATTCTTTTTGTAATTTGAGAGTACAATAGTAATATCAATACAAAGATTGATCTTCTCCTTTAATCTGAATTCACAATTTAATCTCAATACAAGTGTTCAAACAAATGGATGTGAAAGGTTATGCAAGTATGAACACTTTTTGAATGTATTTGAAATTATTTGAAAAGTAGTGAATATGATTCAATGATGGTTTTTGAAAATTGTTGGAGGTGTTTGTTAATTTGAAATTATCAGAATTTTTATCATCCAAAACACCATTTCGAAAGGGTATATTTGAGTATGAGTTAACACATGGAAAGGTATAACATTCAAATAATTTTTGAACTTGAAATGAAACAATTTTTCAGAAAACGTTCAGTGTTAATCGGTTAACCATATAGGTTAATCGGTTAACACTGTAACGTTGGCCCAAAGAATTTAAAGTTTTAGGGCGTTAATTGATTAACCTCTATGGTTAATCGGTTAACACTGTAAAAACTTTGAAAAATAATTAATTTAAAAGTGTTATACCAATTCCAAATGATTTTAAAACATGTTAATGCATTATGCAAAAATAGTTTATAGTATTGAACACTTGTATATCAATTAAATTAGAGAATTTGATATACCATAGCTTGTGTCCAAGTCTTGAAAGATGATAAAGCAAATGTACATGAAGCTTGAATGTTGATCACTTCCATAATACTTTGATCTTGGTCTTTTGAAAGCTTTTGACTTTTTGCACAGATGAAATGATCTTGAGTCTTGTTGTTGTTGTCATCAAAACCTTGAAACCTTGAGATGAAGCATGCTTCTACAGAATCTGCAAGTCTGAATTGATAAGTAGAAACAGATCTTTTTCAATATGATACACAAGGTCTAAATCCTTATCCTTAGGAAGTACGTTTGAATTCATAATCTGATTCCAAACAACAACATCAGGACGAAGATTTGAGACCCCTGATGTATTAGATTGATCTACAAAGATACACCAAGAAGGAAGTTAGTGTTCCCAAAGAAGAGTTCCTGGAATTTCTCCAATTTCCCCATAATTGATCACATTAGAAATCGCTTTAGAGGTTACTATTATAGAAACACCAGTTACTTTAGAGAGAATAACACACTCGGAATTCAGCTCAACAATGGAAGCATTAATCCAAAACTCTTTGACAAGGTCTAGATAAGTGAAACCACAAAGCATCTCAAAGTATCAATTCCATCCTTTTTCACACACAGTCTTCCAGAAGTTAAAGTATAACTTAATTAACTCATCAAAATCCACAAACTTTTCATTGACGACTACCAGTTGATTCAAAGAGGAATTGACTAGGAAACTTATCTCAAGTTCGGCTTAATAAGCATACAACCACAGAGGTAAAAAGAAAAAGAATTGAACAAGATTCCTAAAAGAATAAGAATCTTGTTAGAATAAGGACAAAATGATGTTTCACAAGATAGGGGATATTGACAATAAGTATCCAAAATAAAACATCATTACCTAAAGGTTCTTATCCACCATATTTCTTGAATCCACTAAATGAATTTCACCTTTTATGAAAAATTTAAGTATTATAAAAAGTCTTTGAAAAACCTTTTACTTAAACTGCTTTATTAGAAGTAAAGAATCTTCTTCTGAATCTCAGAATCTAACAACTTTCAGAAGTTATCATCCATCAGAGTCTAGTAGAACTAGAGTATGTGTGTGTATGTGTGTGTGTGTGTGTGTGTGAGAGAGAGAGAGAGAGAGAGAGAGAGATCTTGTGTTAGTCAGAAGCCTCCAAGATTCTATTCAGAACTAACATTTCCTCTTGAAACAAGAGTCGCGAGTGATATATGAATATTGAATTATTTCTTTTGATAGCTAACAAACAACAGTAACATCACAAAAAGTGAGAAAACTGTTTCAATAAATATGATCATTATCTAGCTTAATAAAATATTTAGTATAGATAAGTAAAACAGAGTTTCTTCTTAAAGATTTCTGAAGATCCTTTCAAAAGAGCTTCTTTAGAAATCTAACAGAAACTTTTTATTTACACCTACATAAATATCTCATTAAATCAGAAGGTAATCCATAAAAGAACAAGCATACCCTTTTTTTTTGTTATTTTCTTGGTCAGACTCGTATTAGTATTCAAACTTGACCATAGAGTCTGAACACCTCTTTTAGTGGATTCTAATTCAATGGTTGTTAAACCAATGATTCCACTAATCTCACCAAACTCAGTACCTCTAGCACTTGAGTCTGGGTTATGGGCTCTTCTTCCATCAAATGTTGTAAACAACCTTTGATAAATACCATGGAATATGCCTCTGCTCGTTTCTTTGATATCTGCAGCAAATACATTTAAATCATGAGACTCATATTTCTATGAGACCATACATAAATGTTCAGACGGTCTTTCCTTCGCCTTATGCCACATTCTGATAGCAGTATTATGATTCATTCTAGAGTATCAGTCTAGAATAACCCAAAATATAAACAAGATATTTTTCTTAGCAGAATCATTAATCTCATTGTCTTGACTCAAGACTTTGAGATCTTTTATAAGAAAAAAACCAGATGATGTTATCTATCAGAGAACGACATAAAATAAATTAAAGCACCATCATCTAATTTCTTGCAAAACACAAAGAAACATTGAAGGTTTCTCATAGACTTGTCCTTTAATACAAATTCCATGAGGACCCTCAATCAAGGAGCAATGGAGTCTCTTAAGATATCACCTTAAAGAGCAGATTCCTTATTATTAAATATTGAAGCAAGATAGATTTGGCATAATCTCTTTCTCTTCAATACTTGATTTTTATTTCAGAACTCAGATGCTTCTTTAGAAGCAGTAATGAGTGGCATAGCCAAATTACTCTTTTATCAGAATCCTACACTAATGTCATTTTCAAAAGAATATGCAGTGAAGATGAAATGAAATTATGTTCTGGTAGTGTTTCTCCTTGCTTTTAAATTTGGGAAATCAATTGAAATACAAGTATTTCAGAAGCTTCTGAAGCTACTCTTCTATCAACAGATATTACAACCCATCTAGTTGGTTAAGAAGTACTTCTGACAAAAAATATAAGTTCCTTATCATCAGACACTCCAAAGAACCAACCTTTAGGAAAGGTGATCTGTTAGATAGCTTTTCATCATCTAATTTCATTTCTTTTCTTCGAAGACTTGCAAGACAAACCAACAGACCACAATAAATTCAAGTTGTATAACTTCTTGAATAACTGTAACCTCAGGTTTGAATCTAAACCAATCTTCTCAGAATTTGCTTGAAAGATCATATGAAGTGTAATTAGACAAGCTTCAAAGTTGACTCCCACAAATCTGAGCACAAGGATTCAAAGATGGTTCGAGCATCAGACATATCAATGATGTTAACATACTCAGAAGTGAGATAGAGCACCTACTAGAATGCAACTACCTCTGAAGATATTCAACAAGCTTCTTCTGAGATGGTGATAGAGACTTTCAAATAGATTATCTCTACACCATCAACTTTTATAGTAATACCCTTTGAAAGGATATTCGATAGACCTTCAGAACCCCTTTTATCAAGACTAATGAGTTAAAAATATGTTTTGCTTTTCCATCATTTAAATCCAGTGGAATCACCCTTTGAATATTGTAGGAAAAGCAGTATAATATTTTTCATGTGGCACTTGATTCCTTCTTGAAGGAACACTACTACAAAATATATCTTTCGTAACACCAATTTCGTAACAGCCATAGAGTTAATTGTGGTAATACTTTATTTCTAGGCACTTTTTTTTTGTATTTACTAGAGGATATGTCACAACGATGAAATGAAGAAACCGTGGTGAAAATGTACACAGGGTGAAATGGTTCGAACCCCAGCACCTACAATTAGCCATTTATTGTGATAAAAATGTTATTTGCCTTGTATATCACCACAATTTTTATTAACAACCGTGATGAAAGGTGATATTTATTTATATATAAGCGGAGTTATCTATCGCTTCAGTACATTAAAGTCGTCTCTCTCAAAATAAAACCCTAACAACTCTTTCACTCATCTCTCTCAAAACAAAACCCTAACAACTCTCTCACTCATCTCTCTCATATGGAAACCCGAAAACAAAACCATAACAACGAATCTTAGCCAATGGATATTTACAGATTCGTTTTCTCTATAGTTTTTTTTTCAAAATTTGTTTCAATAGCTTGTTTCATGACGTTTGAACTTCTTTCTTGTTCTGACTTATAGGTATAAATGTTTCTTTCAATAAAGAGGACGAAGATAAATTTAGCCTTGCAAACTTGTGACGAAGATCCAGAATGACATTTGTTGTACCCCAAAAATTTCCCTCACTATTTCTTATCCTAGATTGGCTTTTGCATCTCATTCATATGCATCTCCATTAGGTCATGACTTCAATTGTTCATTTGCATGAGCTCTTAAAGCGTTGGATCAAGGATCATACCTCAAGAATTTGTCATCTTTCTACAAATTGTTGCTCATGTGGATACACGATCATCAAGTTCCATTTCATTACAAACTCCAAAGAAGGGTCTTCTGTCAAGGGCAACTTGACATTAACCATATCATGATCTTGTGGCATAACACATGGTTCAAGGGTTCCAAACACTTCATTTTGGTCTATTTTTATGATTCTATTGGATGGAGAAGCTTGAGGTATTGATAATTGAAGATTTTGATTCAACTGTCAAAAAGTCAACTGAGGCCCAAAGTCAAAGTTTGACTTTTGAGTTTTTGGTCAACCATGAACATTTCAAGTCAAGAGTCATGAAAGTATGAAGTTTTATCAAGTTTCACCAAGAGAAAACTTGAAAATCAAGAAAAGTGCAAATTTGAGAAGTTTGAAATATTTTCTAAGTATCAAGAATCATGCTCATTTAGTCGACTTTGCAAGGTTGCGAGATTTGACTCAAGTATTCAAATTCAACAAACAAGGGCTGCCATTAAAGATCTCATTTGATACTACACCATGGTGCAACATTTGAGCCAATAAGCATTCTCCAAGTAGAAGATATTTGAAGCTAAAGTCAAGGTTTCAACTTTGTGCAATATGGCAAAAAGACTTAGTTTTTTTTCTAAGTTTCAGACAATGATGATGTTATGGCTTCATACCATTGTATCTTAACATCTAAGCATCTTCTCAAATTTTTCCAACATATAATTTGTACATGTCCATGAGACCTTTCCAAGGATATCAAGTTTGCCTCAATTGGTTCATCACACCTCAAGTTATATCCCTCCAAAGTAGCTAGAATGACATGTTTGGATCATGGGCATCAATTTCTACCAAGTTGTGCATGATGGTAGGAATTCACATTATAGGTCCATTATGAATTTGAAATTGTTCAAGGTCACTCAAACTTCAATTCCAATGATCCATGGATTACATTGTGTATAATTTCAAAGTGAAGTACAAGTTATGGCACAAGTTCTAGAGCATTTCAACATACCAAGTTCAGTGCAAAATTTCTTTTAGCTCAATCATCCTTTCAAATTAATTCCAATTGCGTTTGATTCACATAATGGCATAATTTACAAGGCATCAAGAGTAGGCTCAAATGAGTTATAATTTAGCATGTGAGCAATTTTCAAAACATGTGGAAACGCATTCTGCATGAGACAAAATAGATGAGACAAAATATAGGAATATTTTGGATTAAGGACACCTCATTATTGTCAATCATTCACTGATCATCACACAATCATTCCCCGCTGAAAATCACATCGAAGTAAGCTCAAACAGATCAAATGTTGAGCTGGAAAGTTAGTTAGAGTAGGTGAACCTCAAGCACTCAATTTTACAATTTCCATCTGAATCTCACGCTCCCACAATTCATACACCTTCCCTCTATAAATACCAAGCTACCCCAATGCCATCTGTAAGCTTTGAGAGCAAGGTTTATTCTGCCCAGATCATGCTCAAAACTACCTGAGACTTGATTTATTTGACGTAATCCACGAAGCTTATGTATCCATTCTTTGCCCAGATCGTGAGTAGGAAGTAAAAGGAAGCTAAATCAAAAAGAATCAGGCCAAACAGGCTCTGAAGAGTGAGAACAAACTTCATCTTGAAGCACCTCTGAGCACGTTTCGTGCAGGTCAATTTCTTCACCATTTTTTTTACGATTCTTGTTACAAATCCATACGTATTCATGTGTTGATCATTAACCATAAGCTAATTTCCATTTATATTGCATCATCATCATCATCATCATTTAATTTTACTTTTTCCAATTAGTGTTCTTGAGTTTTTTGTGTGAAATTCTTTCAATCCTGATGTCATTTGTGAAATGTAAATGTATGGTTGGATTCCTAGTGTGACAACGATTCTAATGAGTATCTAGTTGTACATTTTTATGGAGTTTTGTGGAATCACGATTTTGAGCATGCTTGAGGAAGAAGACGATGCTTAATGTTCATTTTGATCGTGTTAAATTAATTTGAATTGTTGATTAAGCATGCCACGCATGTATGATTAGATGCTGATTATGCATTAGGTTGTATGTATGTTGAATTAAAGTGAGATGTGGTAAAACCTTGCATCATGACCATTGATTCTAGATAAGGTTGTGTCAGCCAGATCCAAGGGTGGAGAGATGTTTGATCTCAATGATTCTTGTGTGTTAGATTTGTTCTGGATGGTTGTGATCAAGTGAGGGTGCATTGTAACTATTTTGTTGCTTTCAGGATTCACATTGGACTTTTTGTGCGCTAGGCCTTCATTATTTTGCTACTGGACCCCTATTTTTTCTAGTTCACCTCCTATTTTGTTTATATTTTAATTTCAACATTTTAATTGATTTTTTAGATTTTCTTTTTTTTAACATCCTTTAAATTTAATATTCTTTCATCATAATTGGTTCATTATTGTTTAAGATTTGTTTTAATATAGTTGATGATTATATGGTTGATTTTTCACTTTATTTTCAATGTGTTTAATCATGTAAATAAGAATTATTTTTTTGGATATATGAACTTTGATCCTAATTGATTGATACTTGATGTTTCTTCTTGATTAATTCTTGACTTCACATTTGTTTAATAATTGATCTTATTTTTTGGTTATGATTAAATGCTATCTAGTATCTTATGATGCGTCTTTTGATTTTAACTTTGATTAAGTTCTTTGATTTTTATTCTATATAAATCTTTGAATTACCTTTGTTTAATTTGGTTGATTTTAGCTTTACTTTTATTTCTTCTAGTTTTTTCATGATTAATTCATCACTTGACCATATCATATCATATTACATTCCATATACTAATTATTTTGCTTTGTTTTGCGAGGTAGTACTTGAGGAACTTCACACATTTGGGCATTTAGAACTTTAATCATGTTATTATAATTTTATGGTTCATTCCATTCATTTCCTTTTATGTCTTAGATTAGGTCTCCCCCCTTGGTGGGTTTCTCATACTTCCCCCTCCATATTTATAATGTAATAGTGTAGGTTTGTTTATGCTTGTATGGTTGAATGCTTGCTTGATTGCTAATAAAGATAAAAAATGAAAGCATTTAGAAAACAATTTCAGAACAAAGATAAATGATCCAACGTCAGGTCAATTTTCAAGCTTATTAACTTGGATTTTTCTCATACCTCACCTTAGGGTTCTCCCCACACTTCTCATTTACCCTTATCCAATCATTCCATTAACACCAATCAAGCCTTGTATGCTTTCACCATAAGTCGATTGCCTTGCGCATCACCATCAACCTACCCTAATCTAATCATCACCCTTTCATTTCATTCCCTTTCATCATCTTTTCTTCCTAAGCAAAAACCTTGGTCTTATACCAAGTGCATTTTCAAACCCTTTTTCTAAATAAACTTGGATGGTTGTGGAGTGGTTAGGCGAAAGCCTTGTCCTATCCCGAGTGTTTGACATTACCATCAAGGTTCACTATCTAAAAATTTACCTTCCAAAGTAAAATACCTCTTAAATAAAAACAAATAATTCCCTCCTTGTATTGAACTAAAAAGAGAGGATTTAGTGAAGACTTCTTCCTCTCCGAGTATTAGGATATTCACTTTAGAGTGTGTAGTCTTAATACTCGTCTTTCAATACAAAGACGTGACTATATTCACCATACCATTTTCAAAGAAAATCTTTTGAGATAAAGAATTAGGTACTATCCGCAGGGGTTCCTATCTGAGGACTTATTTCACCCCTAAAAACAATCATCACAAATCAAATGTGACATTTTGCCTTGATGGCGAAAACCTAAGCCTTTTTTAAAAGGGCATGTTATTTCCATCCTATCCCATAATAGGCTAAAGCATAAGTCTCCTTACGTGCGAGCGGAAAAACCTATTGCTAGGATGTGAACATTAACATCATCCATTAAAAGCAACCAACCCGTGGTTCCATGAACTACAGATGCTCTGATTCTTCATTCATCAATGAAGATACATAGGCACAAGATTGCGAGATCTTGGCGAATTTCTTTTCTCCTTTATTTATGCAAACTACGAGACTCTGGCTTCCTTATTGCACCTGATGGTACGTAGGCACGAGGGCCCCAATCCTCCACGAGGACTTTGGTTCTAAACTTCCTTTTTTTCTTCCTTTTAAGACATTCATAGAAAGCGTGATCGCATAGCAACATCCTTACATATAACACATATGAATAGTTTCTATCGAGTACGATGGATGTGAGGGGTGCTAATACCTTCCCTTTGCATAACCAGCTTCCAAACCCATCTCTTGTTTGCGAGACCATCTTATCCTTCCTTTTGGGGTTTTCTCTATGTTTCCCCTTCCATTTAAGATAAATAAATTTTGATGGTGACTTTGTGATTTTTCGCGTAGCGATAGCTGGCGACTCTTCCCTATGCGAGCCAAACCTAGTCCTATTTGTCGTATGTGTGGATGTTTGCCTTTATCTTGCTTTGATGCTTTATTTATTACTTTCTTGCTTATGTTTCCTATACTTGTTGGGTATGGGGTGTGAGGAAAAAGCTTCATACCTGAGATTATTTTAGTACGCATTAAGCTAGGAGGTGGTTGCTTATTGACTTGCGAGACTTAGGACCCGTTGAGTTGGTATGACTTCCCCACTCAAATGAGGCCCCTTTGGAGATTATATTGTCTTACGAGCAGTCGTAACAGCGTTATTGTTTCCGACCTGGGAGTCTGTGATTCTGAGAACCTTTAGAACCTTATTCCAAAGGTTACTAAGAGATAATGCCAAGATCATCCCTTTGAAGGAATTACCGTCTTACGAATCATCGTTATGATAGGAAATCTTGGGGAAGGATGCAAGGGGCCTTGTCTGAAAGCCCTTGGAGTATCCCATTTTAAACCAACAGGTTACCTACCTGAGGAGAGAGATACCTTTTATGTGAATCCTTGTCTCAGTGACCGTAAATCTGTGTGTTATGAGCTTTTTCCGAAGCATGCATTCATAACATTGCACTTCATATCATTTGCATATCAAAGGACCCAAAAGGCGGTGGTTGTCTCAAGTATTCTGAAGAATGTCCAACAACAAAAAGAGAAGCACCAACGCCCTCAAATTTAGAGATCCAAAGCTTGATGCCATCAAGGACCTTTTGATTGATGTACCAAAGTCCATCTAGAATAATTTTCAAGGAAAACATGAAAGACTTCTTGAGCTTCTTTACACCAGATTGGACACATGGGCACTATTTGCAATGGCTCAGTTTTATGACGCTCTTCTAAGGTGTTTCACGTTCCAAAACTATCAACTAGCACCAACCCTTGAAGAATAATCTCATTTGTTGCACATCAAGATCAGAGATCAGCCTATCTATACAGGTTTTGAAGAAGAACCAAAGTCACCCATCATTGCTCTTGCTCTCCATATGATAAAAGAAGAAGTCACTGCTGGTCTAGTTCACAAAGGAGGCACTCATGGATTCCCTTTGAAGTTTTTACTTAGCAAGGTTGTTGAGTACAAATCCAAGGAGAATTGAGAGAATTTTGGTGCTTCACTCGCCCTCATAATTTATGGAGTTGTCCTTTTCCCAAACATCGACAATTTCATAGATATAACCGCCATCACCCTCTTCATTCAATAGAATCCAGTCCCAACACTCCTTGAAGATGCTGACCATTCCATTCATTTAAGAAGTGAGAAGAATTCAAGGATGGTTCAGTGTTGCTCTCACCTGCTTTACAAATGGTTCATCTCTCATCTACCTCAATATGGACCTTTTGTAGAGAATAAGAAGGGGTTGAAGTGGTCTAACCGCATTATGTCTTTGGTGGCTGATGATATTGCTTGGTATTCTCAAGAGTATTATGATGTTGAGATAATCTTCAGTTGTGAGGAATATGCAAATGTGCCTTTGATTGGCAAAGTGGTTTGTATCAATTACAATCCAATCATGTCCTTGCGCCAACTTGGCTATGCTATGGAAGATGAAACAGAAGCTGAGAAAGTTAAAAGCTTTTTTTGGTTAACAAGGCAGAAGACTCCAGACTTATGAGGAGGATTTCCAAGGCATGGACTAAGTTTCACAAGAAGGGTAGAAAACAACTAAAAGCGAATAATTGTGTGGCAAAGGAGCCATATAATAAATGGTTGCTAGCTAGGGTTTCCGAGAGGTAGTTACCCTTTCCGTATGAACCTTCTATGCGCACAAAGCCTCCTGAGCCTACTCATGTTCCTAAGGAGGAATATGATAAGCTAAAGTTCTTGGTGGAAAAGCTGACTAAAGAGAATGAAACACTACAAGCTGAGATCCATAAAGAATGTGTTGAGAGTATCAAATTCAAAAGGAAGATTGAAAGTGAGAAAGACCAAGTGGCTGCAAGCAATAAGAAGCTAAAACTAGAGAGTAACTTGAGAGTTATATACCCGAATGGGTTTGATGGGGTTGATGCTATGTTAAAAACTCTTTGTCAACGTCTGAAAGAAGCTGAGGAGTCCCGTGGTAAAGCTTGGAATTTCTATGAGTTGGCTTCTACTAAAAAGAAGAAGACTAGAGAGAAACTTGAAGCTGACATTGAAGAACTTGAAATCCAGCTTAGGGGTGCCTTGGCAAGAGTAGAAGATAAGCGTCGTCTCAAGGAGGCCGCCTTAAGAACATCATGTTATACTCCTAAGATGTGGGATTCCAATTGCAAGGAAGTAAATACGTCTCAAGAGTTGGTGTAATACTGGACGGAACATTTTGAGTTTTTGAGAAAGGAAGGCTTACATTGGATTACAAAAGAGAAGTCCCTTAATGAACTGTTGGACATCCATGTGAAGTACCTTGAGATCTGTCAACCATCCTTGAAGAAGTACCGTGCAAAGTACAATAGCCTCGTGGAATATTTCAACCTTATGAACAGAGATGTGCCTTGGAGGTCAGAGAGTGGACTTCAAGACATGAATGACACTAATGCTCCTTCCTCAGTCAATAGTTTATACTCCTCTGTGATTGTCATACCCCAAATTCGTCCTACTTGTATAACTTTCGTGTGTGCATTAGGCTTTAACCTCCATATCATTGTCATTAGTATTAGCATTTACATCTTCATGAGTGCGTGATTCAAGCTCTGGACGGGAGAATTCAAAGGATTTTCACTTAGCTTGAGAGGTCACTTTTCTCAAGGCAGGCTGAGTTTATTTCTCATGCTTGTGGTTCCCTAATGTCTTAAAGATCTCATGTGATACTAGCATACCTGAATTTCATCCGGGTTATGATAAAGCATTGAAGTCAACAACGTATCCTTGGAAATTGAGGAATTTAGGCTAAAAGTCAAACTGCACACTGGAAAGTCAACACTAGACTTTTTAGGTCAAATCTTTATTCATCATGCCGAATATGATTAAGAAGGATTGGGATTAAGAATCGTCAAGATATCCATCAAAAGTCAAGAATTTGGAAAATTTGCCATTTATGGAAAATTTAGGTTTTTAAAGAATTTCCATTTTTGGAAAGTTCTAGCTTAAAGTCAATTAACTTCATGGCCATTTTGCTACATGTTCAAGACTTTATCTCATTTTTCTTCCAACATCAAAGTTGGTACGTATCTTCAAAAATTTCTTTCTATGTAAATAATTCCAACATTGGATGAGAATTCCCCGAGTTATGATGTTGCAAAGTTGGTGTTTGGAAGTTGGCAAAGTATATTTCTAACTTAGGATTTTCTCAAGTATTTTTTGGGCACATAATTTCAAGATCATTTTCCACTTGATTTCAAACCTTTCCTCAAGAATCACTCAACATAAGATATATTCCCCATCATTCAAGTCTTCAAAGAAAAAAGTTTGAGATCTCTCCTTTTTGCACCATTCCTCACCAATTTTAATCTCACCAAATTCCATGCATGAACTTGATTTTTTGCATGCATGAGGTTGATGACTTTTTTTGGCACAAAGAGATTTTTCATGCAATATAACACTATTTATCACATTTTCTACCACCATAATAGCATCTTTCTTTACATAGAGTGAACCAACACACCCATGTACTCATGCACCATATTTTGAAACAAATTGCCATACTTGGAAATTTACAAAACTCACACAAAACACTTGCTCACAAAATGATCTCTTGTGCTAGACATTCACACATTACTCATGTACCACTTATGCTCCAAATCATCACTCACTACACCCTCATGCATGCCAAATTCGGATCCCACCTCACACCCACTCAAAATGGTCAATTTTTCAAACAACCTTATTTCTTTGGTTTGGGCCACAAAGTCATGACAACCCATCACATAAATGTGATACAAACCCTAAACAAGGGAGGAGAGCCTCATATTCACAAGTTTAGAACAAAAATATCTCTTTCTCTTTCAAGAATATACATTTTTGTTTTTGGATTCTACCACAAAGTTCCTTTTTTGGGTCCATTCGTCATCCTTGAGGTATCTAGAAGGTAAAGGGACATTTTTCTTCAAGCTTTGCTCAAGAAACAGTGCTAACAAAGCTTTTTGGCTATGTAACAACTTGAATCTTTTCAATCTTTGTTATGCATCATTTTAAGTTCATTTGGTTGCTAGAAGCATGAGAAAGCATGTGATGAAATCCTATCATGTTTAGGTTCTGTTTATGCATGGATATATGATGTTTCAATTTTTGACACTTACTTTGTTGCTTGAGTTCATGGAGTTTTAATGATTGTTTTTAGTTGTTATTCACATATTTGAAACCTACACAAAAAATCCTTCAAAATGGTACCCATGTTGTCTTGATTTGTTGAAGTGGAAATTTGTGTTCACTACTTTCATGGCTATTTTTCTTTACCTTAGAGGATTATTTAGAATTTTTTAACCATATTTTTGAAATCTACGCGAAAAACGGAGGGGGGAGGTGGTCTCAAAAACCGCGACGCCATTCTGGTGAGTCCCCGCGGTGGCTCCACCACCGGCCGGCGGACTGTATAAGGGGAAGGGATGGTCCGATTTTCCCTTTGGTCTTTTGGAGAAGATGAAGTTTTTTTTGTCTTATTCCTATTTTGTTTTTAGTCACTTAAGTTTTTTGTCCAATTGATAAATGTTACATTGTCACATTATTTTTCTTTCTATTCATTTTCCTTTTTTATTTTATTTTAAATAAATAGACATTGGCCCTACTTGCTTTATGCACCCCTGCTTTGAGCCTAGTGGTGATTCTGGGCTAGTTATTTTGCTGAATACACCACTGTTCTTTCCTTTGGACTAACTTCTTTGCATTTTGTTTTGTTTTTCTTTTTAACTTTTTGTTACTTTTAAAAACACAAAAATATTTTTCTTTTTTTTAGGATCTTAAGAGAATTTCCATAATTTTTATTTTTATTTTTAATTAATTTTGTTTATTTATTTGATTTTCTCTTGAGGAAGTACTTTCTTTGATACCTTTGTTAAAAGGTTGAGGAATTGAGTGACTTCTCCTCAACATTTGAAGCTAATTTTTTAGCCACAGTAAGGAAATTGGTTAGGGATCATATGATGTTAATTGGAGCTTGGTTTAAGTTACCTAAGGTGACTTACCATTTTCCATATTGTGACCCTCGATCATCTTCCATTTCTTAACCTACTTTGTATTGATCATATGTTTTGGACATGCTCTTTAGCTTATTTTCTTCCCATATTTTGCATGCGCTTAGATAAGTCTTTGAACTTATGTTTTCATATTTTTTAGGATTTTATTAAGCTATTTTTTCTATTTTAGTTGATGACCTCTTTAAGGTTACTCTTATTGTATTGTGTTTGAGCTACGTGTCTAGTCTATGTATCCTTTAACCTAGTTAAAGTTGATTATAGATCATGGCATTTTGGAAAATGATAACTTACTGCCTTGAGGTCATTTTTGATTTGGTTTCTTGATCACTTGATATTTTTTCCATTTATGGTGTATTTTACAAGTTTAGCATGTTTAGAATGTTCCAATTGTGTGCACCTTGAACTAGTCTTGCATTAATGTCTCTATACATGTGCTAGATGTTGCTCTATGATCTCTGTATGATATGTATGAGATGTGTGAATTGCTTCCCCTTGCATTTATGCAACCATTTCATGCTCATTTCATCGCACACACATGGCTTTCTCTTGGGCTACCTGACAATGAGACCATTTATTTCTCGCAATCCCTTGTATTTTGTATATATCCCTCTCCCGTTACCATGTAATAGCTTAGTTCTTTTCATGCTTGCTTTCTAATTGCTAAGAAAGATAAAAACTAACTAGTCTAGAGCACATTTTCAAAATAAAGAACAAATAAAGCTTGATCCAATGTCAAGGCATTTTCAAACTCTTTTCAACTTGAACCACTTTAGTGTTTCACCTCTCTCCCACCACATCACTAAACCTTGTATGTTTTCAATCCTCATAAGTCGATTGATTCGCGCATCGCCATCAACCTCCCATGTTCTACTCACCACCTCATCTTTTAAAAACTTCTTTTCAAAGCCTTTTTCTCTTAAAACCTTGGTCTCGTATCAAGTGCATTTTCAAGCTCTTTTCCTAATAAAACATGAATGGTCGTGGAGTGGTTAGGCGTAGGCCTTCTCCTATCCCTAGTGCTTGACATTACCGTTAGGGTTCACTTTCGCGAAGCACTTACCATTCAAGATCAAAAAACATTTTAATAAGAGAATAAAGTTCTCTTTGTATTTAACTAAAGAGAGAAGATTGAGTGTAGATTTCTTCCTCTTCGAGTTTCAGGATACTCACTGTAGAGTGTGTGGTCTTGATACTCGTCTTTCAATACAAAGACACGACTCTATTCGCCACACCATTATCATAACAAAACTTTGAGATAAAGAATTGGGTACTACCCACAAGGGGTTACTATCCAAGGACCTATTTCACCCCTAAAAACAATTCCCACAAATTAAATGTGACATCTTGCCTCGAATGGCGAAAAATCTTTTCGAGAAGGATATGTTATGTCCGTTCTACCGTAAACAGGTAACGCCTAAGTCTCCAATGAGCGAGCAGCAATACACCTAAACTGCTAGAATGCACTACATTAACATCATCCACAAAAACACTGATTAACAAGTTTCACGAACTACATTGCTCTGATTTCTCATCCAGATAAGAATACGTAGGCATAAGACGTCGATGTCTTGGCGAGAACTCTTCTTTCATTTCCACCCTTTCCCAAAAGGACATGCTGTCGCACCTCGAAAAATCACGGAGACATTTCGGAGAAACGACCCTCGCGCGAAAGGCGCGGAAATGCGGTTCGACAGAGTCGCCACCGAACTTTATTTTTCCCGAATGAACGGGAGAGGAAAATATCGAGAAAACCTCTTAAAAACGAAAGGATAGGAATAGGGTTGTCGCAACCAAGTTCCAGGTTCGGGAGTCGGTTACACAAGGGCAAGGTATTAGCACCCTTCACGTCCGTTGTACTCAACGAGAACCTCTTAAGGTATTTTGTGGAGTGTTATTTAGGTTTACTTGTTTTCTTCTCGTTGTTAAAGGTAGAATTGGTAGGGTAAAAAGGTTAAAGACGCAAAGGAGAGATGGGTGGTTAGAGGATAGGGTGCTCGCCAAGGATTGGGGCCCTTGTGCCTACGTATGCTCATTCGGACGAGAATGAGAAATCAGAGCGTCGTAGTTCGACCACGGGAGAGGTTGGGAATGTATGGATGGAATAATGGAGAAAGATAGAAGTTTACTCGCCAAGATCATCGCAATCTTGTGCCTACGTATCTTATATTCAAGAATGAATAAAGAATCAGAGCGTCCGTAGTTCGTGGTAACGACCACGAAATGGATACGGGGAAATGAAAAAATGGAGGGGAGGTAGCTCGCCAAGATCATCGCGATCTTGTGCCTACGTATCTTACATTCGGACGAGAATGAAGAATCAGAGCAGTCGTAGTTCGTGGTAACAACCACGAAAAGATGAGGTTCGAAATGGGTTTGAAGTTTGTATTAAGAGACGAAAGAGTGACTGACAAGCAACCCAAGGGCATGCCTTAAGAGTTTGTCACTCAAGAATTCAAGGAATGCGATATTCCAAGAACTTAGTTCTTTCGGAAATTGACTGAATAGGTTGAAGATAAAGAGTTGGATGTTTTGAAATCGAAAGAATGAACTAATAACAACTCAAGGGCGCGCCTTGAGAGTTACTTATTCGAATATTCAAAGAATGCTAGATTCTAAGAATATCCTTCTTTCGTAAGTTTTAAAAAACGTCTGTGAAAAGATTGAATTGAAAACGAAATGTGAGGCAAAAAGGAAATTGTTTTGAAAAAGATTCGACGACGAGTCGAGGACTAGATTAAAGATGGAACCGATTTGACGACGTGCCAAGGGTTAGATTGTGAGAAATGATATTTGTCCCTAAGGGTGCCCCTAATATCGAGACCACGAGGAATTGTGAATGTGTGTGCGAATGTCGATGGTTGCGAATGCGTACGAGCACTCGACTTAGGAGAATGTTTTGAAAATGATTGAGTTTGAAAAAGTCGAAAGGTTGAGTGAATAACAACTCAAGAGCTTGCCTTGAGAACTATTCACTCGAAAATTCAAGGAATTCTAGATTCCAGGAATCTCCTTCTTTCAGAGTTTTAATCGAAAAAGATGTTGAAAAAGCGTTTGAAAAAAATCAAAAGATTGAGTGAATAACAACTCAAGAGCGTGCCTCGAGAATTATTCACTCGAAGATTCAAGGAATGCTAGATTCCAAGAACCTCCTTCTTTCGAAGTTTGATCGGGAAAATGTTTTGAAAATGATTTGAAGCGAAATAGGGTATATGAAAAGAGTTTGTGGGTATGAGGTAAGAATACGAAATTGAATTTGAAAGGTATAGGAGAAATGACGATTATTTGATAAATGAGACGTAGGCCTCACAATTAATTAATCGGGGTATCATTTGGATGCTAGATCCTAACAACACCTTTTTCATTCGGAAAATATTTGAATGAACAATAGAAATATCACACGGAATGCTAGATTCCTATGATATTTCTTTGTCCAAAAGAATGTGCTAAAAAAGAAAAAATCGAACGAAACATTATTTAAGGCGTACGCCTCAATAATAATCATCCAAAAATCCAAGAAGTGCTAGACTTCAAGGATTTAGTTTTTCTCGTGATTTTGATTTAAAAATAATTTTGTAGTAAAAAATAAGTTGAATAAAGATTAGAAAAAACTGTGAATTTTGAAAATGATTTGATTTTAAAAATATATATATTTTTTAATAATAAAATGAGTTTGAATAAAGATTAGAAAAAAAAATTAATAATTTTGAAGATAATTTAATTTAGGAAAAATATTTTAGGAAAAAAAAAGATTGAAATAGAATAAGAAAAAATAATTATATTTTGAAAATAAAGTTTGAGAAAAGATTAAGGTTTTATGTTCTTTTAAACAAAATGAATATTCTTTGCATTCTTCCAACATCAACATTGAAGAATTTGTCTCAAAGTTTAGCCTCAACCAAAGGTATTCTATCATAAAGAACCATAACAAGTAACATGACGTATCACCGCATAAGCTTACTATGAAAACAACAGAAATATAGCAGCTCCTTCCAAGTTTGTATCAAACCATTAGAAACACATTATCTAAACCATATAAGTATTTAAAATTTCAAAGCTGCAAGTAACAGTAGCATGTGCAAGAACTGAAGATGAACACTTTAATCCACTATCTTAACAACAGCAAAGAAACCTCAATTCATGACAGTGAAAAGTGACCGACAAACTAACAATGGCAAGTTGATTATTAGCGGGGCGTCGCCGGCATCAAAATAGCAAGAATCAAAATGACATAGTTGTATCATCAAAATAGAAAGCCAACAATCAATAAATCACCGAATTCTGCAGCATAATAACAATAAGCATAACCTTTTCGTGACGCCAACGCCGTAAACAAAATAGTATCACCATCAAAACTTGTTACGCATTTGAGGCTACAGACAATATTTAAATATTTTGAACAGATAGCAACAACCACTATGAATCGCACCATACTTTGCAATCGGACAAAACCGGCTCAATCAACAACTGCTTAATCAAGACATGGTATAACAGCAATTGAAATATTCACAACCGAAACATGATAAAACCGAAATTATAACAACATATAGCAATATAAACCTACCAATCCCAAACATGAGCAGACATAAAAAAAAAATTTACAATCAAAACCTAAAAAGACCAACCGAGTTACTGTTGTAGAGAAGGGAAATTAAGCGGAATCGGAAGCCTCGTTGACAAGTTGTTTTCCTTGTTGCCGCAGAGCCATCATCACGTACTAAAGAGTTGTCAAGTTGAAGGTCGGTAACTACGGTTCTCGTTTCAAGTTGTTGTTGGTGAACTGCTGTTCTATACACTTTGACTTCACATTTCCGCTGTCAAAGTTCGACAAAGTCGCATCGCAACCTATATTCTCCTTGCACTCATTTTTGTCCCCAAAAGTTTGTCACAGTCTTGTCTCAAAACGTGACAAACCGCCGAGTCTTTCGTTGCCGTCAATATTGCTGCTTCACTGTCGGTTGTGCTTGCGTTGTGATTTGTTGAATGGTGTGAAAGTTGTGGAGTCTGAAACTTGCAATTCGCGGTTGACATTGCTTTCTTCCAAGTTATCAATGCTTCCGGCATAGTTAGTGTTGCGGCTACCGTCAAACCAAAATGCTGCACTCAAAAATGGTAAAACCAAATCCACATATTATTCAATTTAAGTCTGTAGCAGCAGCACGCAGAGTAGTGGCAACATCAACAGCTAGCGCGTAGTCGTTGTCGGCGTCGTATCAGGTGAGCTTTCAACTGCAAACATACGAGACGAACTGACATCGCGATTCAGAATTAGCTCGACTTTACAGTCGCTTTTGCCACACTCAAACCTGCGATGGATAGAAACACAACCCAAACAGCACAGGAAACCAACATAGAAATTGAAAATGAAAAAGAAAAACTAAGCATATACATAACCCATTCACTCTTCTTGCTTCTTGCTCATCATTATCTCCATAAACTTGTCGCAGTTTGACCCGCGCATATCCGAAACCTACTGCATACGTTGCTGAAAACATAAACCCTGCAGGCGAGTTGCTCTTGTCGTACTCGAAAACAGAAGCAAACAGTGTAATACGAAGTAAACCATTATCGTAACCTAAATCGGTTGTTAATGTTGAAAACTTGCCGAAAATCGACTCAAACTGAAATTAATGCATAAGATGAATGCAGCAACAACAATTCATGAGTGTCAAACCAAACTCACTATCAATTTAATGAAGACAAAACACAATTGATAAAAACTAACTACTGCAGACTAAGCATACGTAAATTTAGTTAATTCCGGCATTTTTGCAGCATGAAGTTAAAATGATAGCTCAATATACCACCGGCATATATGAGTAAATATTACCTGCTACTGAGACAAACACGCCTCTTCAACCAAAGCTAACCTCATCAGCTTCAAACCGAAAATTATAGTGAACAAAGTTCCCAATCGAGAAATACGACAAGGTATTTGCGTGAAACAGAACACCGCACTGCTGCTAGCAGGCGTTTGGTGTTCGAGACGGTGTCGTCGGCGGTTCCCTCGAGTTTCACGGCGGAAATGATGGTGGAGTTGAGGATGCGATGCTCTTTACGGTGTCGCGTGGTTGATGTTGTTACAAAACAGGGTTGACGCCCGATATGTCGTTGCGATTCGAAGCAGAAATTATCACGTAATCGAAACTCCGACTTGATTAGGATCAAATGGTAACAGCAGTACAAGCTTTGCGACGTTGTCGTTGTTAAAATTGCGAACCAAAGCAGTTTTGAGCTCGTGTTCTTTCGGCAAACGACTTGTGTAGATACGGTGGGGTTTTGAACCGATTTCGGCGAGATTGAAGGTAAAAAATTTGATTGAGGGATTTCTGTGAGGTTAGCGGCGGAAATGAAAGGTAGGAGAAGGCGATGGAGCTTGGTCGGAGTGATGATGGTAAATGAGCGATGGCGGCGGAAAGATGATTCTAGGGTTTGGGCGACCGTTTTGAGGTTTTCAGAGAGATGAACAGTAACAGACCTTAGGGTTTTTCTTTCACGCTGCAATTCTTTCTCATTATATTGAGTAACCTTCATGGGCCTAAGCGATGGGCTTGCCTCCCTCAATCCAAATTCTGATTCTAACTTCTTTCAATTTTTTTCCTAATTTTCTTTTCACTATCTTATTAGCAAATATTACTAAATATTAACAAAATATAATAATTAAATCTAAATTAATATTAACAACTATTTAATAAATATTAACGATAACTATTAAATAAATATTCAAATATATAAAACAAACTAAAATTTATAAAAATACAAAAAAAATAATTACTAAAATGTTATTAGCAATACTTAAAAGAAAAAAGTTTAAGAAAATAATATTCACAAAATGTTCTTAGGCCACGTGTCACACCTTAATTGGTCAAAAAGATAAAGTTCTAAAAAATCAACCAATTTCGGGCGTACACGTTGTCTAAATAACAAGAAAATAAGCGGGCAATTCACAAGTAAAAATAGAATGAAAAGAAACAAAAGTATTTACAAATGGGTAGGACAAATTTAGGGTATGACAGATGCCCCTATCTAATTGGCTTAAACCTAGGGAAATGAATTGCTGCAGCGTTCATTTTTCCGAGGTAGAAGTCAATTAGATATGAAGAAAACCTTGAATTTGTCCGAAAAGAAAAGAGATGTTCGGGTATTGAAAAGCTGGATGGGGTATATCTCTGAGCAAACTATGGACAAGTGGCAAAAGGTCATCACCACGCAAGGGTGATGAAACCCACACGGCTACTACCACCAAAAGGATGGTAAAGCAAAACACAATCGCACAATCTGACATTAATGGCTATGACAGACCCCTCACCAAAAGGATGACGGAGCGAAACACAAACAAACTATCGCATAATCTATCATTAATGACTATGATAGACCCCCCACCAAAAGGATGACGGAGCGAAACACATATAAACTATCGCACAATCTATCATTAATGACTATCATAGACCCCCCACCAAGAGGATGACGGAGCGAAACACAAACAAACTATATCGCACAATCTATCACCAATCTAAGTGACAGACCCCCCACCAAAAGGATGACGAAGCGAAACACAAACAAATATCGCACAATCTATCATTAATGATTATGATAGACCCCCCACCAAAAGGATGACAGACCAAAACACAAACAAATATCGCACAATCTATCATTAATGATTATGATAGACCCCCCACCAAAAGGATGACGGAGCAAAACACAAACAAATATCGCACAATCTATCATTAATGATTATGATAGACCCCCCACCAAAAGGGTGACGGAGCGAAACACAAACAAATATCGCACAATCTATCATTAATGATTATGATAGACCCCCAACCAAAAGGATGACGGAGCGAAACACAAACAAATATCGCACAATCTATCACGAATCCAAGTGACAGACCCCCCACCAAAAGGATGACGGAGCGAAAACACACATAAATATCGCACAATCTATCACCAATCCAAGTGACAGACCCCCACCAAAAGGATGACGGAGCGAAAACACACACAATATCGCACAATCTATCACCAATTCAAGTGACAGACCCCCCACCAAAAGGATGACGAAGCGAAACTTACACTAACAATATCGCACAATCTATCACCAATTCAAGTGACAGACCCCCCACCAAAAGGATGACGGAGCGAAACACACAAACAATATCGCACAATCTATCACCAATCTAAGTGACAGACCCCCCACCAAATGGATGACGGAGCGAAACTCAAACAAACTATCGCACAATCTATCATTAATGATTATGATAGACCCCCCACCAAAAGGATGACAGAGTGAAACACAAACAAATATCGCACAATCTATCATTAATGATTATGATAGACCCCCCACCAAAAGGATGACGGAGCAAAACACAAACAAATATCGCACAATCTATCATTAATGATTATGATAGACCCCCCACCAAAAGGATGACGGAGCGAAACTCACACAAACTATCGCACAATCTATCATTAATGATTATGATAGACCCCCCACCAAAAGGATGACGGAGCGAAACACAAACAAATATCGCACAATCTATCATTAATGATTATGATAGACCCCCCACCAAAAGGATGACGGAGCGAAACACAAACAAATATCGCACAATCTATCATTAATAATTATGATAGACCCCCCACCAAAAGGATGACGGAGTGAAACACAAACAAATATCGCATAATCTATCATTAATGATTATGATAGACCCCCCACCAAAAGGATGACGGAGCGAAACTCACACTAACAATATCGCACAATCTATCACCAATTCAAGTGACAGACCTCCCATCAAAAGGATGACGGAGCGAAACACACACACAGGTTGCTATCACCAAAAGGATGATAGAATGACACAAAATTGAAGGTTACCAACACCAAAAGGATGCCGACTAGGTTGAACTGACCAGGTTCAGCTATCACCAAAAGGATGATAGAAAGGCAATTGACAACGGTCACGCTTGCCGGATACAACTCATTGGGGAACCCCCAAGAGGAAGATTGAATTGAAATGAGTCAACGGGGTACGCCCACCGTCATGTTTGGAGATCATAGTTTTGCTGAAATGATTTCATGGTTACGCCTATGAATTCTGAAGAGGATGCCCCTGACTGGGCTGAGTTTGTCTTGAAATGTCTTGTTTTGGTCAACAAAAGGTTGAACAACTTCGTGAGGAACACTTACGGTTTTGCTGAAGATGCCCCTACTCGGGCTGGATCTTGCATTAAACTTCTTGGATTTGCCCAACAAAAGGGTGAAGAACTTCGTGGGGAACGCCCACGATCTTGAATGGTATGCCCCTGACTGGGATGAATGTTGATTTGAAGATTTGATCAACCACGAGGTTGAAATACGTCATGGGAAACACCCATGGTCTTGAAAAGATGCCCCATGATTGGGCTGAATCTTGCTTTGAATAACTTCGAATTTTGTGGGAGAAAACCCACAATTGTAGAAGATTGCCCCTGACTGGGCTGATGATTGCTTTGAAGCTCCTGAAATTCGTGGGAGAAATCCACGACCTTTGTGGAAGATGCCCCTGACCAGGATGATGATGGTATTGGAAATCTTTAAGATTGATCCTGGACCTTGACTTGCATATATGAATGTTGGATGATAATGATGTTCCATAACGAATGGAAATGCAAATGCAAATGCTGACGCGCGGAGATGCAAGAGCTAGGGAAGTATAATATGATTGGTATGCATATGATGTAAGATGCTTATGATGATGAATGCAATGCGTATGATGCATATGATGCAGACGGGTGATTGGAAATGTAGGTGGAAACGCCAGCGTGGTGGACTTTTGGTAGTTGCCAATGCGGATTGGACTTCGGGTGGTGGGAGGGATGGACTGCCTCGACACGCAGTTTGCTGAAGACGTCACGATTGAAGTAGAAGATGATGCTCTGGAGGCCCCAAGTCTGGGTACTTGGTGGTTTGTTGTAAGTTTGTTTCAGAGAAGGTTGCAACTCTACTTGTTGATCAGGGCGACATGGTCTTGCCCCAGTCTGAACTTGTTAATGGTTTGCCCCTACTCGAGCTATTGAATAATTTGCCTCAGCCTGTGAGTTTTGAGGTAGCCTTGCTTTGTGCCAACCAATGAAAGTCAATTTCCTCCTTGATTGTCCTTTGTTGAGATGTCCTTGAATACCTAGCACTGATTTGCAATTAAAACCGTACATTCATAAATGGTAATATTATTGCAAAAGTTCGATGAAAGTTTTGAAAAAGTGTTATTTTACTGAAGTGTCGTGGTAGTGAGACGAATGAACCATTAGCTCAAACGTTGTGATGATTTGATTGGTGTGAAAGATATATCAAGAGAAATGACACCAATGCTGATGATTAGAAATCATGTGAGGAGTCAGGTTACGCAACCTTGCGATGTTATGCTTTCAGAGTAAACCCTGTCTCAATTAGGTCTTTCGAGGGTTGTAACGTGGTCTGGTTCACGGTTATGAAACAAAAGGTTATTAGGCTCAAAGTATGATTTGTACCCACCCCTTCTTCTTAATGATCTCCAGTCCTACGCTCAGTTAATTCTACACTTGTCTTGACGGTATAAACTTGATGGTTCAAGGTTTACTCGACGTGGCAATCACTTTATTTTGGTTTTGATGAATGTCAGTGACCCTTTTGATTTAGGTGGCCACTGAATATTATTTTGTTTTTGTTGAGGATTTCAGGGTCCTCTTTTGCTTTTGCTTTTTATCCCTAACTTTTGCATGGATTGATTTTGCTTGTCAGATCCATCGGGATTGTCCTGATTTTTCCTAAGTCCCCTCTGAGGTGTTTGACTTAGCAGGCTTTTGATTTTTTTGGATTTTTTTGGAGGATTGTGACTGCCATAGCATAGGTCATTGAAGAACAACTGTCTTCTGGGTTTTTCTTCGTTGATTCGAGTACAGGATTGGATTAACTGAACACTACCCTGCCCCAGGTTGAGTGTAAGGGGTTTGAATATCCGAAGGAAACTGCTACTTCTAGGCTCGAAGTGATTTACTAGGGATTAACACCTTATATCTCCAGTGTTTTGGGGAATTAAAACAATGCCTGCACATCATCGATGAGATTCTGTCTGAAAGCATACGGTTTGCAATTATGGGTATCTCGTTTTCATCATCCTCCCTCAAATCATGCTAAACAACAGTGAATAAA
Organism: Lathyrus sativus; assembly: GCA_963859935.3. Taxonomy (NCBI): domain Eukaryota; kingdom Viridiplantae; phylum Streptophyta; class Magnoliopsida; order Fabales; family Fabaceae; genus Lathyrus; species Lathyrus sativus. The sequence continues at coordinate 172,702,554 of OZ012737.1, forward strand.
GTGGAGTGAATAAACGTGTCGGTGATAAGTGAAAAATGAGTGAATACGACATAACTAATTCAAAACACGCATAAACGATACATTAATGAAACCAGATACGAATGGCAATTGTTCAAAGCATACAGTACTTAAACACACAAAGACAAAATATAAGAAATGTGAAAGATTAAATGGCAGCATGACGACCTTCTTCAGAGAATGGACTTGACTGGACTTGATCTGATGTTAGCACTAGTTGGCTGGCGGCATCGGGTCGTTGATGGCAGTGAGATACTTCCCATCAAAGGTGAGAGCTTCCTTGTCAACCAGGTCTTGAATTTTGTGCTTGAAAAACCTGCAGTTCTCAATGTTGTGACCTGGACCGCCCTTATGAAACTCGCAATGAGCATTCGCGTCGTAATCAGCAGGAAGGACAGTTGGGGGAGCTAGATCTCTCGGAACGATAGCCTTTTTCTCCATCAGTTGAGCAAAGATGTCTGCATATGTCATTGGAAGACTATCAAATACTCTATCTGGCTTCCACGTTCTGTGTTGACTTTGCTGACGCGGTCGTTGAGCAGTTCGCTGTTCTGATTCCTTTCCAGTTATGGAGAGGGATTCGAAGATCTGATCCATCTTTCTGTTGAGGGATTCCAGCTCCTTCCTGATGGACACTTGTTCTTGCTGAATCTGCTCCATCGTTCGTCTCGTATCGGCTCTAATCGTGTACTGGTGTCGAGGAATCACTTGATTTACTGGAGAAGAACGATCGGAGACATGAGATTCTGCCGAAGGATTGAAAATGAAAAATGCACAACATATGAAATGCAATGCAAATGATATGCAAGATGCAACGCAAGATACGAGATCCAGGATCACAGGATCATAGTTCAAACAGCTCCTGAAGCTGGTAACTATAACAGATAAGTAACCACAAGTTCCGATCAAAGAAACTGACAGGTATAACCTATACGGGTGTCGCTTGCGCGAAAATAAGGTGCCGGCATGACAGAAGAGTCGCCACCTTTCGTTATTTATCCCTCAGAGCGGGAAAGGAAACGATCGGAAAAAACCTGACGAATAAGGGTAAGACAAGGTCATCACAACCATTGTCTGGATTCGGGAGTCGGTTACGCAAGGGGAAGGTATTAGCACCCCTCACGTCCGTCGTACTCGACGGGATCCTCGCTTGTTTGTTTACTTGGACGGGTTGGTTATAATCTATCTACCTATCAAGGCTGGCTGAAAAAGAAAAGAAAAATGACTCGGCAAAGCATCGCGCTTTATGCCTACGTATTCTCATCAGAGAATGAGAAATCAGAGTCAACGTAGTTCGGCCTACTACGGGTGAAGGTGGGGAAGGTTGCTCGCTAGGATATCGCATCCTATGCCTACGTACTTTCATCTGGCATGAAAGATCAGAGCAAACGTAGTTCGGGAAACTACGGGTTATCTCCTAAAAGAAGTGTTTTTTATTATGTTTGCGATTTCAACCGCACTAGAGACTATGACCTGAGAGTGAATGCGTCGCATGTCACCCAAAGGGTACCATACTAAACATCCAGACTGTGGAAAAGAAACTCTCCCACAATCCTTTCTCAAATAGCTTAAGGCTCGTAACGTACGAAAGAAATCATTCATGATTACTGTATCTTAAACTGTTTCGAGATGAGAAGAGAACAGGCCCCAACTAGGAGGGAAACTATCAAGTCCTACTGTTATCATGCCATGGATTCATCCTATGGTCGAGGTTTGAACAGGGAACTCCTAGATGTTGTCATGCATAAGTTTCAACCTAAAAGTCTATCATCAAATCCTCATCAGAGGAAGTGAGAGTCCTAAGGGATCATATCAATGATACACCAAAACAGACAAAAGCATCAGCTTTAACAGTAAAATGCATGCAATGCAAGTAAGGGAGGAAATGTGTGTGGGGCTTCAGCCTCCACAAGCTCGTCTCGACCTCAAGCCAGTCATGAAATAACAGTAATCATACTAAAATAAACAACATGCTATCAAGCACAACAGTAAATTGTAATCATACAGACAGAAAATGAAATGCTATCAAGCAAAATAAACGCATGGGCAAGGGAGCTAGGCTCTACCGAATACCCGCAAGCAAAGCCAAGCAATAACAATACAATCAAATGCACTCATGCTCTTAGACTGAACTTATTCTAAATGGGCTTAGTCTAATGCAACAGACAAATCAGACAAAACACACAATACATCAAAGAAAACAGAAGAAAGCCTCAGCTCCTCCAGCAGCAACCCAGTCTTCAGACTTCAGAGATCACTTGCTTTCTAGGTATCAACCCTACAACATGAGTATCAACTCATCTTGAGCTTCAGCTCCTTTGATCAGCTCCACCTTCAGGTTTCACTATCTCCAGGGACCTTCAGGCATCCACTTGGTCTTCACAGAGTCTTCAGACTTCAATAATCTTCAAGGAATCATCCTTTTCAAGGCCTCAGCTCCTATCTTCAGTCAACAAGATGAGGTGAGGATGTTATAGCACTCACTGACTTCCAAAGGATGCCATTGAGGACTTAACATCAAAGGAAAGGCTCTCTCAAAGTTCTACCTTGTAGGGCAAGGTCACTAATCCCTCCAAAGGAGAGAGGTGAATACCCTTAAGGGACTCTATGTCACAGAGAAGAAAGGAGGTGAACAAGACACTCCTTGGTTATTGAACAGAGTATTCTATCTAGGGCTCTGCCTATGCACCTATAAACCTATAAACAAAACAACAAAAGCTATGCTAAACTCCTCTGCAAGGTCTTCAAAGCTTCCATGATGATCCACAGGGTCTTCAACTCAATCTTCAAAGCTCACACACTCAACAGAGAAGGAAAGAAAACACAACAATACAACTTATGCCTTTAAGCAACACACATACTATCCATACATTCAAAAATCAATGAAAAATACTAAAATACCATACAAATTCCTAATATAAATTCTAGGGGATCCTATTTAACTACCCTTAAGTCCCATATATTCCCCATAGGCTAACTTGTCCTAAAAACCCCAAAAATAAAATGTTGAAGTTCAAGTATACTACTTAAAACCCTAATTAGAGCACCTAAATGTCTAATAATCAAACTACATCAAATTTAATATCTAAAATCAAGGGATAAATCCTACGTGAAGCTAGGGTTCAATATCTAATCACACAAAAAAGAATGAATTAAAAAACCTAAGGGAAGGTCCTAAAACAATTCTTGCAAGATAAGGTATAAACTAAAGGAAAGAAAATACCCTATTTAAAAGAAAATACCACCATTAATTCCACATTAAAAATAAAATTTCATTTTTATTTTTTTATTTTTCTACACAAAATTATCTAATCATAGAAAAAAGAATGAGTAAAAAATCATCATTTATCAATTTTTTATGAATTTTATAAGGTGGCTAAAATATTAAAAAAATTTAAAAGAATTCAAAATAATATAAAAAGGGAGGGGGGTGGAAATAGAAGAGACAGACAGTTCATTTTATTGGGCCAACGCGCGTGGGGGTGTGAATAGAACAGACAGGCCCAGAATCAGTCACTAAACCAAACGACTGCGTTTGGCTAAGTGATACGCTGCGTTTCGCAAGCTTCAGACTTCCCTCCATTTTGAATTCAAACTATGGCCGTTGGATCATGAGAATAAGTCAAGGATCTGGAACCATCTGACGGCTGGAGTTCATCTTCTCCAAACAAACCCTAGGGTTTTCAGAAAACCCTAATTTCGAACCAGAACTTCCACTCGATCGTTCTCATTGATGGCTGGGTGAAATCAAGAAATTCCAAAAGCAATCTTGCTCTACTAATTACCCTGAACACAATGATATCAATATTTGTCCATGAAACCTCTTGAATCGCTCTAACAGAAAGCGCGAAGGTTGGGGTTTCACCATGATTCTCTGCTATCAACCTTAACCAAACTTCAATCTAATGATGTAAATTTGTTCCACATGTTATCCTAGCCATTCTAAACCACATCATATCCATTAATACACACTAACCAGCTTGCTATCAATCTTGCAAAAAATGGTACCCTGCCACGAAACCTCATGGATCCTTCTCTAATTCTCAGAAAACATTCCTCTAACCTAGCATGCTGATCTTACACCTAAGATTCTAACAGAATGCTCATAATTAAGGACTTCTAGATCAAGATACCAACCTGTTAAGCTTCAATGGTGAGGGGTGTTAGGACTTGATTCAGCACTTGAAACCTTCTCTAAATCTTCCTCCAATAATGGACACCTTTCTGTTTGCAAGAGTTGAGGTGGATGAAGCTTGTAGAAGAAGGAATTGCACCTTACTTGATCTTGAAGAAATCCAACAATGGCACTTTCTCGCTCACTCTCTCCACTAAACTCAGCAACTTTTCACCAACCTTTTCCTCCTTGTGATTCAATCTTTTTATAATGATGGATGGAAACAACTAGATCATTCTAGAATCATCTAGAAAAGTCTTGGAATCTCATGTGATGGTAAGTTGGAAATCTCATGCATCATGCCTTAAACCTTGCAAAATTGGTGTGAAATTCTCCTTATGTGAGATATTGAAGTGTTATAAGCCATTACAAGCTTTTTCTTTGCCTTGTGTTAAGGTTTCCAAGGGTGACTTCAAATGCAAGTAACAAAATAACAAAGCATCACCCATTTTAAAGCCTCAAATCAAAATTCTATCTAAACCAATGTTCTCAAAATGATGTTTCCAATCAAAATGATATATTGGATGACCTATTTTGGGTTCCTAGATCTTCCAAACCAATTTTCAAATTCAACTTTTCAAACTTATATGCCATTTTTAGTTCATTTTTGACCAATCATGCAACTTCATGCTATGAGCTTTTCCAACAATTTGTGACCTTCTTTATAGACTTAAAATAACATTTTGAACAACTTTCATGTTTTGAGTTTTTCCATTTGAGGCTTGGAAATAGGAGTTTTAGGCATTGGCTAAAATGACCTATAACTGACAAATGACCAAAATACCCCTGTCTTGTTCAAACCATAAGTTGAGTTCCACAAATCCTATCAAGGACTTCTACCACTCAAATTAAATCTAAGAAGATGCCCTCCAACATTCATGTTGACCAAGAGATCATAGGAATCATCCTACTAGGGCAAAAGTTGTCTGCAAGTTGGGTGACTTTCAAGGACCCAAATTCACACACCTCAGCTGACCTGTAATTTGTCAAAACCATAACTTGAGCTCTGCAACTCCTATCAAGGACTTACACCACTCAAATTAAAGCTAAGAACAAGCTCTACAACATTCATGTTGTGGGGAAGATGAGATATCAATCACATCTAGAGCTAAAACTGCCTGGAAGATAGGGATCAAATTAGGGTTTTTTCACTGACAATCCTTGGAAACCCTGACTTGAAACTTCTCAAACTCCTCAATCATGATGAGTTGGTCTAGGAATCATCTTTATAACATCTCTATGCATCATTCCATTCTCTCATGGCCCTTGGATTGGGTCTCAACCTTCTCCAAATTTTCAGCTATCCTAGGGTTGACCTAGTCAAAACCCTAATTCTACCAATCATGGTTGAATCTTCTGAACTCTTGTATAATGACTTCTCTGGGCTTCATGATGGCTATTAAAACATCTCATAGGCTTTCTCAAAACATCAAGTTCATTCTCAAAGTCTCAGAATCATCTGAGGAGCACCCACAACTCTCAAGCTATGAAGCACACAACCCTGGTTCCAACCAATTCCTCTGAAGATCTTTTGAACTGTCTGATGAAGGTATCAACTTTCAAACACTAGATGGATAAATAATTGTTGGTCAAATTTTGGGGTGCAACAGCTGCCCCTATTCAAACGGCTTGAACCTGACTGGGTGAGAAGCAAACGGCTCTCAACCAATCAAGGTACGAGACGATTGAATACCGGTAAACCCGAAAATTTGCCAACTGCACGAGCACACGGTACTCTGCGGGGAACAAATCTTCGAATACTGCAACACTAGCTGCTCAACAACTAGCTGGAGAAATATCGACCTGACATCACCGTCAGTCATCCACATTAAATTCTTCTGACATTGCCTTCAGACAACCACAACACCCAACATCGCCGCTGGAAGACTAAATCACTTGACATCGTCGTCAAGAACAACCATAACTCGGGGAAACAAGCGTCCAACATCGCCGCCGGAGACCTAAACCTGAATCACCAACATCGCCGCTAGAGAAAATACAACAATGAACAAAATACCCCGCATCGCCGCTGGAGAAAATACAACAATGAACAAAATACCCTGCATCGCCGCTGGAGAACTGCATCTGACATCGCCGTCGGACAATCCACATAATCTTAGAGACACTCGACATCGCCGTCGTACAAACATCATCTCTGCTGGGGATTTAAAGAGTCTGACCTCGCCGTCACACAAACATCCAACCTCGCTGCTGGACAAATGATGATCTGACCTCGCCGTCAAATCCAAACGTTCAACCTCGCCGTCGAACAAACATCCAACCTCGCCGCCGGACAAATGATGATCTGACCTCGCCGTCAAATCTAAACGTTCAACCTCGCCGCCGAACAAACATCCAACCTCGCCGCCGGACAAATGATGATCTGACCTCGCCGTCAAATCTAAACGTTCAACCTCGCCGCCGAACAAACATCCAACCTCGCCGCTGGACAAATGATGATCTGACCTCGCCGTCAAATCTAAACGTTCAACCTCGCCGCCGAACAAACATCCAACCTCGCCGCTGGACAAATGATGATCTGACCTCGCCGTCAAATCTAAACGTTCAACCTCGCCGCCGAACAAACATCCAACCTCGCCGCCGGACAAATGATGATCTGACCTCGCCGTCAAATCTAAACGTTCAACCTCTGACCTGGGGTTCACCCCTGATAAAGGGAACAAAAAGGTACACTTTAGTATTTGAAACTACCCCGCTGGGAATGAGAGACTTAACCGAGCACACTCTGATCTGGGGTTTACCCTTAGAACCATAACGAACATCGGAATACTACTGCACACCGACCCACTGTAGAACTTCAACATCAGAACTATATGACACCCTGGCCCCTGGCCACTTCCAGCTTCAGCTAGAAAAGATCTTCAAGTACTTCTGAATATGAATGAAACCCTGGCCCCTGGCCACTCCAGATCCGCTGGAGAATCTTCAAGTTCTTCTGAAGATAGATGAAACCCTGGCCCCTGGCCACTCCAGATCCGCTGGAGAATCTTCAAGTTCTTCTGAAGATAGATGAAACCCTGCCCGTCGGCGGTTCCAGCTTCAGCTAGAAAAGATCTTGAAGTACTTCTGAAGATAAACATCCTTGACCTTCAAGGATGTAAACTTTGCCCGTCGGCAACTCTGCAGGAGGTATCTTCGACTTCAGTCTAAAGAAATGGTCCTTGGCCCCCAAGGACACATGGATCTGCCTTCAGGCAACTCCACCTCTGCTATAGAGCATCCGTGACTTCAGTCAGGGATATACTTCGGCCTTCAGTCCGAAAAAATGAATCCTAGGTCATTCATGACCTTGGGGATAACCTTGCCTTCAGGCACCTTCGCTTCAGCTTGGGAAATCTATGACTTCAGTCAGAGAAATGGCATCCTGAGCCATTCATGACACTACGGGGATTCAAACACTTTGCCTTCAGGCAAAACTCCGCTTCAGCTGGAGAAACATCTTCGACTTCAGTCAGAATAAAAACTATCCACTTGATCGCAATCAATCATCTCCTCAGGACAACTGACTTGGTCTTCAGACCAACACGGATCATCTTGAATACAAAAATTTGGAACCTTGTTTTCAGCCACACGTTGATTCATCAACAAGAACATCTGAACTCACCGGAACCTTCTGATACCGCCTTCAGGCGTTTACGCAGTCAATCTTCAGATTAGACAACACTGTTGGAGCAGACATATCACGCTGCTAAGGACTTCAAGAATCATCTTGAACAAACAAATCCGTCAGGCACCTTCAAGAATCATCTTGAACCGATAACCATTCTGGAGACTTTATTCTGCGGGGTATTCCAGGAACCTTCCTGGGCAACTCTTGCTGGGGACGCTACTGGGGAGCTCAAGCATCATACTAGGCGAACAACTCGGGAAGCTGTACTGAGGTCTTAAGAATCATCTTAAGCAAACGGCCCTGCGGAGGAATTCAAGAATCGTCTCGGACTGAAGACTTCACTGGGGATCTCCAAAATCATCTTGAGCGAGCGACTGTGGGGATTACACCGGGGTCTTAAGAATCATCGTAAGAAAGCGACCTCGTTGGGGAGAATAGCCGGAATCATCCCGAGCAACTGGTCTCTTGGTGGAACGCCTGTAAGACAAGAATGATAGTACCCTGGATCATGCTTATGATGCGTATGCTTCTGCGCCATGCCCCACATGGTGGGAATGATATGCGTTTATGCTAAATGTTGTGCAATCATGCACAATGCTATGCAGCGTTAAATGCCATGCAGTGTTAAATGCTATGCAGTCAGGCACAATGATGCGATCCCGTCAGCAAAATAAATGCTGGGAGGAGGAAATCCTTCTGTCAAGGATACAAGCACTACTCAGGTAGAGGAATCATCCTGCCGAGGCGAACGTGGACACGCCAATATTAATCGGGCTCTGTCTGGGGAAATGATCTTCCATTGACTGCTGTAGGGAAAACAACTTCAGTTGATCTGCTGCGGGGGGACGAAACTCTACGAGAACTCGGACCTGCGGGTATCCATCGCGAGAATAAACTGCGCGGCCGTCTCGACTAACTCTTCTGGGGAGGATAACTCTGTGGGGAAACAACTTCAGTTGCTCCACACTCCGCTGGGGAAAGACCAATCATGATCTGATCAACCTTCAAGGACTCGGCCCTCCTGGGCATCTGCAAACTCGGCTGAGGAGGGAGAAGTCATTCTGCTTCGCCAAAGGGAGTACGACTCTGGGAGATACAACATCAGCTGTTCAACATCTGCTAGGGAAAATCCACTCATGGTCCCAACTGCTTCCAAGGATTCTGCTTTTCTGCGGACTCAGCCGGGGAGAGAAATCATTCTACTTCACGGGAGAGTACGACTCTGGTGCGGAATTTCAATTTCGTCGGGGAAGAAAGAATCATCTGACTTCGGGAGAGAGTACAACTCCGCAGGGGAATACAACATCAGCTGCACCAACATTCTACTGGGGAAGAGGGAATCATCCAACTTCAGGAGAGAACATGACTCTGGTGGGGAATCTCAATTCCACTGGAGACTTCAGTCTGACACCATTAGTTACTGCATATTTCGGCGTACGACCAATTCCCTACGAAACCTGCACTTGTGACCCGGTGCTGGGGAGGCACCTACTTCGGCGACTTTGCTGGGGAAAGCACGAGCTTCGGCACCCGACCATTTCTACGAAATCTGCACTTGTGACCCGGTGCTGGGGAAGAATCCTGCTTCGGGGGTGCACTCTGCACATCTTCCGGAAGGTGCTACACCTGCAACAACACAAATAAACAAGACAAGACTCCCTCCTCAAAGGGTCCTATCCAGATTATTATCTCGCGACAATATTCAGTTAATCAATTGTTTCAACAATCAATGGGCCTAGGCCCGTAAGTTTATGTATGCGCATTTTATCAAAAACATCGGCGTTTTCATTCGTAAACAAAACAGATAAATGCTAAACAGACAAGTAGAATTGCTGAATAATGTGCATTTTACTGATGATGAACCCCTGAATGGGCAAAAATGTTTTACAACAGAGGCAAACTCCTGGAATGAGGAAGCCGCACGAAAAAAGAAAACATAAATATACATCAGTATATACAAATGTTGGCAATCGAGGCGTAGACGAACACCATGAGTTGATCCCTCTAAGACCCACTCGACTTTGATACCTCTCCGACGCTTCAGCTTTGGAAGAGATTGATTCAGATAAACGGCCCTCGGGTCTTCCGAACCACTAAACAATGAAAGTCCATACGCGGAACGCGGTCATTTGCTTATTCAAATCCCTAACTTTTGCGTGAACCGCCCTTTCGGGTTTTCATTTCACCGGGATACCCTTTTTTGCCGAAGCCGCCCAGTGTAGGTTTTCGACTTCGCGGGTGTACCTTTTTCAATATATCCCTAATTTTTGCCCGAACCTTTTATTCTGTTTTTGGTTCGCCGGGATGCCCCTTTTTTGCCTGGACTCTTTCTTTTTTGTCCAGCGGGTCTCTTTCAAGCAAAGTATTTTTTAACTGCGTCCGCGTTCACGGGGGATGCAAAATCTTCACCATCCATCGTGGATAACAACAAAGCTCCTCCCGAGAAGACCTTGCTGACGACATACGGCCCTTCGTAATTCGGAGTCCACTTGCCCCGGTGATCGGAGTGTGGCGGAAGAATTTTCTTCAGGACGAGATCAACCGTCTGAAAGCTTCTGGGACGCACCTTCTTATCGTAAGCTTTCTTCATTCGGCTTTGGTACAGACGACCAAATGCAATCGATGCTAACCTTTTCTCGTCCATCAGGCTGAGCTGGTTCAAGCGATTCGTAATCCATTCTGCCTCATCGAGTTTTACATCAACCAAAACTCGCAAAGAGGGAATCTCCACTTCTAACGGTAGGACAGCTTCCATCCCATACACCAAGGAGAAAGGAGTTGCCCCGGTCGACGTACGCACCGTCGTACGATAACCGTGCAAGGCAAACGGCAGCATCTCGTGCCAATCTTTGTACGTCACAACCATCTTCTGAACAATCTTCTTGATGTTCTTGTTGGCCGCTTCAACAGCGCCATTCATCTTCGGTCGGTAAGGAGATGAGTTGTGGTGTTCAATCTTGAAGCTCTGGCACAGCTCCTTCATCATCTTGTTATTCAAATTCGAACCATTATCAGTAATGATCCGTTCGGGAATTCCATAGCGACAGATGATGTCCCTCTTTATGAACTTAGCTACCACCTGCTTGGTCACATTGGCGTACGAGGCTGCCTCCACCCACTTGGTGAAGTAGTCGATAGCTACCATAATGAAACGATGACCATTGGATGCAGTGGGCTCGATCTTGCCTATCATGTCGATGCCCCACATGGAGAACGACCAAGGGGAGGACATGACATTCAATGGGCACGGCGGCACATGAACTTTATCAGCATAAATCTGGCATTTGTGACATTTCCTCGCGAATCTGAAGCAATCCGACTCCATAGTCAGCCAGTAATACCCTGCTCTCAGGATCTTTCTCGTCATGGCATGCCCGCCGGCGTGCGTACCAAATGTGCCCTCATGGACTTCCTCCATGAGCATACTCGCCTCTTTTTCATCCACACATCTGAGTAGCACGAGATCGTGGTTCCTCTTATACAGCACTCCGTCAGGATTGAGATAAAAGTTTCCAGATAGCCTCCTCAGAGTCTTCTTATCCTGGGTGGACGCACCCGCAGGATACTCCTTAGTCATAAGGAAGGTCTGGATGTCGTGGAACCATGGCTTGCCGTCAGTGGCATCCTCGATTGCAAAGATAAATGTCGGTCTATCAAGACGCGAAAGTAAAATTCTTGGAGCCTCATTCCAATAATTGACTTTATACATGGAAGCCAACGTAGCTAAAGCATCAGCCATTTGATTTTCAGCCCTGGGTACATGATGAAGTTCCACCCGGTCGAAGAAAGGAAGCAGCCTCCTGGCATAATTCATGTACGACACTAAATTCGCTTGACGAGTTTCCCACTCCCCTTTGATCTGATTGATTACAAGCGCTGAGTCACCATATATGTCTAGATTCTTGATTCTCAAATCAATTGCCTCTTCTAGACCCATAATACATGCTTCATACTCTGCTTCGTTGTTGGTAACTGGAAACGTCAGTCTCGCAGTAAAAGGGATGTGGGATCCGTGAGGAGTCGTGATGATAGCCCCGATGCCACTTCCATAGGAATTAACCGCTCCGTCGAATATCAACTTCCACTGAGATTTCCTATCTGGCCCTTCATCGGGCAATGGCTCATCGCAGTCCTTTGCTTTGAGAAACATAATGTCCTCGTCAGGGAATTCGAACTTCATCGGCTGGTAGTCTTCGATTGGCTGTTCGGCAAGGTAATCAGACAATACGCTCCCCTTAATGGCTTTCTGAGAGACGTACTGAATATCATATTCTGTTAACACCATCTGCCATCTGGCAATCCTGCCCGAAAGAGCCTGCTTCTCGAAGACGTACTTGATCGGATCCATCTTCGAAATCAGCATAGTGGTGTGGTTGAGCATATACTGTCGTAGACGTTTGGCAGCCCAAGCTAATGCACAACACGTCTTCTCCAACATCGAGTAGCGAGATTCACACTCAGTGAACTTTTTACTCAAATAATAAATGGCATGCTCCTTTCTGCCCGTCTCGTCGTGCTGACCGAGAACACACCCCATACTATTCTCCAGAACCGTCAGGTACATGATCAATGGCCGTCCATCCACTGGGGGTATCAAGATTGGAGGTTCTTGAAGATACTGCTTTATTTTATCGAATGCCTTCTGGCAATCCTCGTTCCAAGTAATTGCCTGATCTTTCTTTAAAAGCTTGAACATCGGTTCACACGTGGCCGTGAGCTGAGAGATAAACCTTGCAATGTAGTTTATTCGGCCCAGGAAACCACGAACTTCTTTTTCTGTTTTCGGCGCTGGCATCTCTTGGATAGCTTTTATTTTTGCAGGATCGACTTCAATACCTCGTTCACTGACGATAAACCCCAATAACTTTCCGGACCGCACTCCGAAAGTGCATTTGTTAGGATTCAGCCTCAGCCTGAACTTCCTAAGCCTCTCAAAAAGCTTCAATAAGTTGACCAGATGCTCTTCCTCCGTTTGGGACTTTGCAATCATGTCATCAACATAGACCTCGATCTCATGATGAATCATATCATGAAACAAAGTTACCATTGCTCGCTGGTAAGTGGCCCCTGCGTTCTTCAGACCGAAGGGCATTACCTTATAGCAAAATGTTCCCCAGGGGGTGATGAACGTCGTTTTCTCCATGTCCTCCGGTGCCATCTTAATCTGATTGTAACCGGAGAAGCCATCCATGAACGAAAACACGGAAAACTGGGCTGTATTGTCGACCAACACATCGATATGAGGCAACGGGAAATCATCCTTAGGGCTCGCCCTGTTCAAATCCCGATAATCGACGCACATGCGTACCTTACCGTCCTTCTTCGGTACAGGCACTATGTTGGCGACCCACGGAGGGTAAGTGGTAACGGCTAGAAATCCTGCGTCCAACTGCTTCTGGACCTCTTCTTTGATTTTTACAGCCATGTCTGGTCTCGTCCTCCTGAGCTTTTGCTTGACTGGAGGGCAATCTTCTCGCAACGGCAAGCGATGAACCACGATATCAGTGTCGAGTCCGGGCATATCCTCATATGACCAAGCAAAGACGTCACTATACTCTCGAAGCATCTCGACCAGCCTATGCTTGACATCATTCTGCAGCGCAGCCCCTACTCTGACATTTCTGACGAGCTCCTCAGAACCCCGATTTACAATCTCAATATCCTCCTCGTGAGGCAGAATAACCTTCTCCTCTTGTCTCAACAAGCGAGCCAACTCTTCCGGAAGGTCTTCGTCTTCATCAATCTCATCCTCGGCTTGATAGATCGGGCAATCAAAGTCGTAGTGAGCCGTAGAGGGTCCAGAGTCGATGTCATCTGTTACGTGGATCCTGCAATAAGAAGGGTTAAGTTTAAAGCAGGAATATGCAGGTTAGCACGACCCTCGTTGCCATTTTGCTGTTTTTTTCGAAATAAACAAAAAATAGGAATAACAGAGAACACAATATTTGATTACGAAGAAAACGCCTTTTATTTATTAACAAAATGCATACACATAATCCAACAAGGCCCTGACAGTAAAACCACTATGCCCCGGGCAGGACATAGGGTTGTACAAAGATTGTAAAAAGCAAATCATTACTCTTCACTTGTCAGCTTGATAATCTCCTTGATGGTCCAATTGTGGAGGCGCTCGCCCGGCTTGCTCGGTTGAATCCAGGCGTCAAGATCGCAATCACTGTCTCCGCTGTCCTCCGACGCTGCGTTGATGCTCTCGAAAATTACTCCCCCCTTGGTGAATAGGATCGGCCCTTTCCCACGAGACGAGCTGCCAGAAGAAGACGAAGCTTCAGCTTCAGGAGAATATCCCAATCCAAACTTATCCTGCTTGATTGGTATATCCAAAACATGCCCCCAGCCTGGGGTGGAACCGGCTTCGACAACGGCCCTAGCTTCCTTAAACGAGGAGAGGTTCAACTCTTGCCTCTCTGCGACGACAGGAGCCACCTCCTTCACTCTGACGGTTTCAAATGCCTGGCAAAGAGTCTCATGGATTTCACCATCCATTTCAACGTATTTAAAGGACGACAGGTGGCTTACCATGATGTCCTCCTCTCCACAGACTGTCACTATGCTGCCCCCAACAGCGTATTTAAGCTTCTGATGCAGCGTGGATGTCACGGCACCAGCAGAATGGATCCATGGCCGACCTAAGAGGCAACTATAGGCGGGCATGATATCCATGATATAGAAAACCGCATTGAACGTCTCTGGACCAACTTGAATGGGCAGGGTCAACTCTCCGAAGACGTGGCGCTTGGTTCCGTCAAAGGCTTTCACGACCAGATCACTGGGCGTGCACAGCAGTCCACGGGTATCCAACTTCATCAGTGCCTTCTTTGGAAGCACATTAAGCGAGGAACCCGTATCCACCAGGACATGCGACATAATCGTGCCTCTGCACTCTATCGAGACGTGCAAGGCGCTGTTGTGATCTCTTCCCTTAGGAGTCAGCTCCAGATCTGTAAATCCCAGCCCATTACCAGCATTGACATGGGCTACTACTTCCTCGAGTTGATTTACTGATATCTCCTGCGGCACGTATGCAGCATTCAATACCTTCAGCAATGCATTGTGGTGCGCCTCAGAGCACAGCAACAAGTTAAGAATCGAGATCTTTGACGGAGTCTGATGAAGATGATCTACAATTTTGTAGTCGCTCTTCTTGATTAGTCGCATGAACTCTTCAGCATCTTTAACCAGCAAGTCCTTCTCTGCCCCTGCAGGGACCTCTTCAACAGCTTTACCTTTACCTTTATCCACAGCATCAGCCCGGACCACTTTCTCTGCTGCAACCTCTGCTGGTGCGAACACTCTTCCGCTTCTGGTGATGCCACTGACTTCAGTAAGATTCTGCATAGTTGATCCGAACGGCTCAAGCTCTATCTTTTGGCCATTACAATAAACCTCGGCGCCATAATGCCATGGAACGGCATTGGTACTCTCGAATGGGATTGGTCCGGCCCTGGTGATGGTGATGGTAGGCGGACGAGGCGCAGAAATAGTAATAGGGTGGCGAGGAATGGTAATGGTAGCAACTTCCTCTGCCTGCTTCAGCACGACCTCCCCTGATGCACTTTCAACGCTCCGGCTGAATTGCAAAATGCCCTCGGTCATCAGACTCTGGATACCTTCGATCAGTTGCTCACATCCGTCAGGAAGTGTAGCACAAGCCATACATAACTCTCCACATCCAGGGAAGAAGCCTCTCTTCAGCAACTTAGCCTTGACAAAACTAAGTGGAGTTTTCAAATCTTTGACATCAATCAGTAAGTCCGCACTCTCTTCAGTGATAACAGCATTCACTCCGCCCCCCTTATGATGAGGCATCGGGTTTTTGGTGACGTTGGGCACGTTGTCAGAAAAGTTGATAACCTTGGCGTCTACCAAGTCCTGGACTTTGTGCTTAAAAGCTTTACAATTCTCAATAGTATGGCCAGGTGCCCCAGTATGGAATTCACAAGTAGCACTGGCATCATACCCCGGTGGTGGCGCCCCTGTTAAGGGAGCCAACGTCCTCTTTTGAACTAGCTGAAGCTGCAGCAAAGTTTGCAGAAGCTGCGCATATGACATAGGTGGAGTTTCAAAATGACGGTTTGCCATAGGAGCCCGATTCTGATATCTTTTATACCCCTGTTGATTCTGCTGCTGAGGCTGCTGCTGTTGCGGCTGCGGCGGAGCAGCTGGAATGTTTATGCTAGCAATCTGAGACTGAGGGCCCTTGCCCTTTCTCCTAGCATTAGTGACAGCACTGGCATCTCCCTCTCGACGCTTGCCAGTATAGGGTTTCTTGCTACCTCCTCCAGCTGAGGATGATTCGCCCTGAATTTTTCCGATCTTTATACCGTTCTCAACATGCTCGCCCAAAGTGATGAGAGCCGAGAATGTTCCAGACATGCCACTGACCAGCTTTTCATAGTAGATTCCGGGAAGGGTAGCCACGAACATTTGTACCAACTTACGCTCAACCATCGGCGGTTGAACCCGGGCGGCCAATTCACGCCACCGCTGGGCGTATTCTTTGAAGCTTTCATTGTTCCGCTGTGAGAGATTCTGAAGCTGAACCCGGTTGGGAGCCAAGTCGCTATTATATTGATAGTGGAGAACAAACGCTTCTGCAAGATCTTTCCAGGTGCGCACAGTAGCGGGCTCCAAGCCCATATACCATTCGAGCGACGGGCCAGAAAGGCTATCCTGAAAGAAGTGCATCAGCAGCTTCTCATTGTCAGAATAAGCGGACATCTTTCTATAATAAGATCGGAGGTGGACCCGGGGGCAAGTAGTACCCTTATACCTCTCGAAGGTAGGCACTTTGAACTTGTGGGGTACTTTAAAGTCAGCAATCAACCCGAGGTTGGACATGTCAACGCCCAATGTGTTCTGATTTTCTATGCTTCTCATCTTGTCTTCCAGCGCCTTGAACCTGAGTCGAGCCTCGGCATTCAACTCTGCTTCTATACCTCTCTGAGAGAATATATCATCCTGATGGTCCTCCAGCCACGGTTGAGGCACCACCAAATTTCCTGCACCAGCATTGCCGTTGACCGGCCCCATGTTAAAATTGGCTCCCAAACTACCATTGACGGCGCCAGCCGTGTTGAGTCCGAGATTAGTCATCAGATTGCCGTTAGCACTGCCGTTGCCCCCGGCGGCGGGAACAACGTTCTGTGGAGTATCCCCTTGAGGAGGAGTAGGCACGGCCCCTCCGTGAAGTATGCCATTACTGTCAACCCGAGAGATCAGAGGTTGAACCAGAGTACGAAGCTGGTCTTGACCATTCGCGACCACCTGCATCAGCTCCATAAAACGATCCATCCGCTCACGGAGCTCTTGAACATCTGACTGTACCTGGTCCATAATTCTCGTCTGATTAGCGCGAGTTGAGTAGCGGTGGATGGGTCTTTGATCAATCATGGAGATCGAAAGCAGCGCGGAACCTGAAAAACCTGTTAACAATAAAGGTTAGGAAAAGCAATAAGATGTATACCATGCAAATATGCTTCATGCAGATGCATGCGTGTGTCTGTGTGCGTGGGAGATTTTCCCCCGATCCTAGTGCCTTAGTGCCAGTGCTGATAATGACAAGAGGAAGAAGAAATCCGGGTCCAATCATGGAAACATCAATCTCATATATATATGGAAAGGCCTGTCAAGGCAGTACACAGTATCAGCGAGTACAAATCAACAGCATGACCTCAGCCAACAAATCTGGTGATGGTCAGCGTACATCAAAGATCCAAACAATAGGGATATAACTAGTCAAGTACGGCCACGGGCGCGATACTCTGTAATAACTCCTTTGTCTCTGAATGATCTGGCGAAGTGAGCAACCCCTCGACGAGTAGTTCCCTCTGCCTGATAGTATGCTGAAGCCCCTGAACTGAATTCTCCCAAGCGCCTTTGCCAAAACAATCTTCCAGCTTCCGCTTCTTAGACTCAAACATCAGCTTATGCTCCTTCAGGCTAGCAATGGCTTTGTTGAGACGGGCTTCAGCGGAGTACCTACGGGCGGTCTCTTCATCAAACCTCCGCTCACTGTCTTTTACCTCGGCTTCTAGCTTAGAAATCTGCAGCATCAGCTTGTCTTCTCGCTCCTTCCTGGTGGCCATGGAAGTCTTCCAATGCTGGTCGAACTTAGATATTCTCCGGTATGCTTCCTCCAAATGCTGCTTCTTCGTAGCTAGCACATCATTAGCAGCTCTGAAGTCTTGACCTAAGCGTTCCCGATCAGCAATCTGCTTTGCCAAGTCTGCACCCAGCTGGCTCATCGACTCTGTTTGCCTTTCGAGAGCATGCACGACTTCGTTTCTCTCACTTCGAAGCTGAGCTAACTCCTTCTCTAATTCTGCATTTGCCCTCTTCAGTTCATCACGCTCAGCTAATACCTGGTTGTGCTGATGAATGGACACAGTGGTAGGCTCTTCGACTGGTGGAGGACTCTCTGGTCTGACATGAGGGAATGGCATCCCTATAGTGCTGGCTCTGGCTCTGATCCAATCTGAATAAGGAGGGTAAGCTTGGTTGTTGCTCTTCCCCAACAAAGGCTTTCCTCTCGTGCTGATATTGTTCCATGCGTACTGAAGCTTGGACAACAAATCCCCCTCTAGAATACCCGTGAGGTACAGAGATTCCCGTACCTCTTCTTCCTTCGGTGGAGTCCTCAAAGCATATGCAAACTGACGAACTAGCAATGATGGGTTGTAATTGATGCAACCCTTCCTACCTATCAGAGGTACGTTAGGAAACCCACTACAACTGAAGATCACCTCGGTGCCTAACCTGTCTCTGTCAACGAACCAAACAATGTCTTCTGCCGACAAGCTCATCAGACGCTCAGGCCACTCAGCCGTGGCTGCAGACAAGACAGAAGAACCCCTCTTGGGTAAATGACTATCAAACCACTTGTACAACAACGGTACGCAGCATGAAACATTCTTCCCTCTCCGGTTCTCATTCTTATAATGCACTGAATGGTAGACGTCTCCGATCAGAGTAGGGACTGGATTCCCCGAGGCAAATATATGGAATGCATCAAAGTCTACGAAATCAGGCATGCTGGGAAATAGGATGATGCCATATATGCATAAAGCAAGGATGGCGCTGAAGGCGTCCCAACATTTGTCCTTAGCACACTGCTGAGCCTTAGCTACCAGAAACTGCAGAGAGAACCCTGGGACCTTGTTCCAACTTGTCACCACTAACTCAGAAGCGCTCACATGGAGTGAGGAAGCCAAGCTAACCAGATCAGGCTCAACATCCATGTGGACAAAAGGCATCTGCCTTTTGATAGGCACACCCAGCATATCAGCATACTCTTCCAATGTTGGTGCGAGAACGAAGTCATGAAAAGTGAAACACCTCAAGGGAGAATCATAAAACTGCAGAAGAGCATGTAACCCATTCAACTCGGACGTAGAAGGTTTGTAAACCAGGCTAAGCAATCTGCCATAAGACTTCCTGAACCTATCCCTCACAGGATCCCCTACCAGGGCTATCAAACCAGTCAGCTTCGACACATCGGGGGTCGGGAACTTGTATGCAACAGTCTTCCTGAGAGAAGCCATAATAACAGCAGAAGACGGGGAATCCGGGATCGGGGAAACGGTACCTGCAACACAGACACACGTTAATGGAATGCAGATGAATGCGCAAACTAATGCAAAATGCAGGTATGCAATAATGTATCCAGGTGGTTGCTGTGGAGATTCGGTATGAACAGTCACTGATGAAGACGAAACCCCGGTGTAAAACCACGGATCTGATCTGCTGAGAATAACCATCTGATAGGATCGAGATCAAAATTCTGCCCTGACAAGGGTAAGTGCCTGATAATAAGGACCCCGGGTGCAAGATCAAGGAACACCTGTTGAAGTCTTCAGACCCCAAATCAAAAATCTGCCCTATCAAGAACAAACACACAGCTGCTGATGAGATCTTCAGACCCCACTCAAAATCTGCCCTATCAAGAACAAATAACATCTGCCGGTGAGATCTTCAGACCCCACTCAAAATCTGCTCCCTTCAGGACAAACTGCTAATAACAATATCCTGATCGAAACCTGCTCTATCAAGAACAGACAAACACCCGATGATAAGATCCTCTGATCAAACCCTCTTGCTCTATCAAGAACATGTCTGCAACTGAGAACCCAACATAACTGATTCACTGTCAAGAAAACCAGGTAGTCTGAAGGTCTAAGTTTCCTGCAATAAACCCAGTCCCACTCACAGGTATGAACCTAGACTGACTCAAGGTACGACATCCTATGCGTTCATCAGCGTCACAGACTTTCAAAACTGATGATACGATTCCCAGAAGGAGTGGCATCATCAAGTCCTGAAGAGGCCTCACTTAGCTGAATCACAAATGATCGGTCCCCAGAGTCGACAATCCACCAAACCAGCAACCGTCTCAACCCAAAGGGTTGAAAGTGAAGCCAACCGGATGAACCTCGTCTGAGCGTGGATTTCATGAGACACTAGTGCCTGCAAAGCAAGCACGCGCCCACTAATTTCCACTCTAAGTCTATGGTGCACTCAAGCCTGGGTCTGGCTTCTCACTCAATCAGAACTCCCATCCCACAACAGCACAAATAATCATATTATACTGGAAATAAAATGCGGGAAATAAAGTGCGAGAAGTAAAAAATGCGATAAATAAACGCAACCCAACAAGCAAACACACAAACGATAGGATTGACTCTCTTAAGGGACGCTGGATCCCAAAACTGACTCGCTTTCGGGACGTTGGATCCCTAGGAAACTATCAAGTCCCCAGCAGAGTCGCCAGCTGTCGCTTGCGCGAAAATAAGGTGCCGGCATGACAGAAGAGTCGCCACCTTTCGTTATTTATCCCTCAGAGCGGGAAAGGAAACGATCGGAAAAAACCTGACGAATAAGGGTAAGACAAGGTCATCGCAACCATTGTCTGGATTCGGGAGTCGGTTACGCAAGGGGAAGGTATTAGCACCCCTCACGTCCGTCGTACTCGACGGGATCCTCGCTTGTTTGTTTACTTGGACGGGTTGGTTATAATCTATCTACCTATCAAGGCTGGCTGAAAAAGAAAAGAAAAATGACTCGGCAAAGCATCGCGCTTTATGCCTACGTATTCTCATCAGAGAATGAGAAATCAGAGTCAACGTAGTTCGGCCTACTACGGGTGAAGGTGGGGAAGGTTGCTCGCTAGGATATCGCATCCTATGCCTACGTACTTTCATCTGGCATGAAAGATCAGAGCAAACGTAGTTCGGGAAACTACGGGTTATCTCCTAAAAGAAGTGTTTTTTATTATGTTTGCGATTTCAACCGCACTAGAGACTATGACCTGAGAGTGAATGCGTCGCATGTCACCCAAAGGGTACCATACTAAACATCCAGACTGTGGAAAAGAAACTCTCCCACAATCCTTTCTCAAATAGCTTAAGGCTCGTAACGTACGAAAGAAATCATTCATGATTACTGTATCTTAAACTGTTTCGAGATGAGAAGAGAACAGGCCCCAACTAGGAGGGAAACTATCAAGTCCTACTGTTATCATGCCATGGATTCATCCTATGGTCGAGGTTTGAACAGGGAACTCCTAGATGTTGTCATGCATAGGTTTCAACCTAAAAGTCTATCATCAAATCCTCATCAGAGGAAGTGAGAGTCCTAAGGGATCATATCAATGATACACCAAAACAGACAAAAGCATCAGCTTTAACAGTAAAATGCATGCAATGCAAGTAAGGGAGGAAATGTGTGTGGGGCTTCAGCCTCCACAAGCTCGTCTCGACCTCAAGCCAGTCATGAAATAACAGTAATCATACTAAAATAAACAACATGCTATCAAGCACAACAGTAAATTGTAATCATACAGACAGAAAATGAAATGCTATCAAGCAAAATAAACGCATGGGCAAGGGAGCTAGGCTCTACCGAATACCCGCAAGCAAAGCCAAGCAATAACAATACAATCAAATGCACTCATGCTCTTAGACTGAACTTATTCTAAATGGGCTTAGTCTAATGCAACAGACAAATCAGACAAAACACACAATACATCAAAGAAAACAGAAGAAAGCCTCAGCTCCTCCAGCAGCAACCCAGTCTTCAGACTTCAGAGATCACTTGCTTTCTAGGTATCAACCCTACAACATGAGTATCAACTCATCTTGAGCTTCAGCTCCTTTGATCAGCTCCACCTTCAGGTTTCACTATCTCCAGGGACCTTCAGGCATCCACTTGGTCTTCACAGAGTCTTCAGACTTCAATAATCTTCAAGGAATCATCCTTTTCAAGGCCTCAGCTCCTATCTTCAGTCAACAAGATGAGGTGAGGATGTTATAGCACTCACTGACTTCCAAAGGATGCCATTGAGGACTTAACATCAAAGGAAAGGCTCTCTCAAAGTTCTACCTTGTAGGGCAAGGTCACTAATCCCTCCAAAGGAGAGAGGTGAATACCCTTAAGGGACTCTATGTCACAGAGAAGAAAGGAGGTGAACAAGACACTCCTTGGTTATTGAACAGAGTATTCTATCTAGGGCTCTGCCTATGCACCTATAAACCTATAAACAAAACAACAAAATCTATGCTAAACTCCTCTGCAAGGTCTTCAAAGCTTCCATGATGATCCACAGGGTCTTCAACTCAATCTTCAAAGCTCACACACTCAACAGAGAAGGAAAGAAAACACAACAATACAACTTATGCCTTTAAGCAACACACATACTATCCATACATTCAAAAATCAATGAAAAATACTAAAATACCATACAAATTCCTAATATAAATTCTAGGGGATCCTATTTAACTACCCTTAAGTCCCATATATTCCCCATAGGCTAACTTGTCCTAAAAACCCCAAAAATAAAATGTTGAAGTTCAAGTATACTACTTAAAACCCTAATTAGAGCACCTAAATGTCTAATAATCAAACTACATCAAATTTAATATCTAAAATCAAGGGATAAATCCTACGTGAAGCTAGGGTTCAATATCTAATCACACAAAAAAGAATGAATTAAAAAACCTAAGGGAAGGTCCTAAAACAATTCTTGCAAGATAAGGTATAAACTAAAGGAAAGAAAATACCCTATTTAAAAGAAAATACCACCATTAATTCCACATTAAAAATAAAATTTCATTTTTATTTTTGTATTTTTCTACACAAAATTATCTAATCATAGAAAAAAGAATGAGTAAAAAATCATCATTTATCAATTTTTTATGAATTTTATAAGGTGGCTAAAATATTAAAAAAATTTAAAAGAATTCAAAATAATATAAAAAGGGAGGGGGGGTGGAAATAGAAGAGACAGACAGTTCATTTTATTGGGCCAACGCGCGTGGGGGTGTGAATAGAACAGACAGGCCCAGAATCAGTCACTAAACCAAACGACTGCGTTTGGCTAAGTGATACGCTGCGTTTCGCAAGCTTCAGACTTCCCTCCATTTTGAATTCAAACTATGGCCGTTGGATCATGAGAATAAGTCAAGGATCTGGAACCATCTGACGGCTGGAGTTCATCTTCTCCAAACAAACCCTAGGGTTTTCAGAAAACCCTAATTTCGAACCAGAACTTCCACTCGATTGTTCTCATTGATGGCTGGGTGAAATCAAGAAATTCCAAAAGCAATCTTGCTCTACTAATTACCCTGAACACAATGATATCAATATTTGTCCATGAAACCTCTTGAATCGCTCTAACAGAAAGCGCGAAGGTTGGGGTTTCACCATGATTCTCTGCTATCAACCTTAACCAAACTTCAATCTAATGATGTAAATTTGTTCCACATGTTATCCTAGCCATTCTAAACCACATCATATCCATTAATACACACTAACCAGCTTGCTATCAATCTTGCAAAAAATGGTACCCTGCCACGAAACCTCATGGATCCTTCTCTAATTCTCAGAAAACATTCCTCTAACCTAGCATGCTGATCTTACACCTAAGATTCTAACAGAATGCTCATAATTAAGGACTTCTAGATCAAGATACCAACCTGTTAAGCTTCAATGGTGAGGGGTGTTAGGACTTGATTCAGCACTTGAAACCTTCTCTAAATCTTCCTCCAATAATGGACAACTTTCTGTTTGCAAGAGTTGAGGTGGATGAAGCTTGTAGAAGAAGGAATTGCACCTTACTTGATCTTGAAGAAATCCAACAATGGCACTTTCTCGCTCACTCTCTCCACTAAACTCAGCAACTTTTCACCAACCTTTTCCTCCTTGTGATTCAATCTTTTTATAATGATGGATGGAAACAACTAGATCATTCTAGAATCATCTAGAAAAGTCTTGGAATCTCATGTGATGGTAAGTTGGAAATCTCATGCATCATGCCTTAAACCTTGCAAAATTGGTGTGAAATTCTCCTTATGTGAGATATTGAAGTGTTATAAGCCATTACAAGCTTTTTCTTTGCCTTGTGTTAAGGTTTCCAAGGGTGACTTCAAATGCAAGTAACAAAATAACAAAGCATCACCCATTTTAAAGCCTCAAATCAAAATTCTATCTAAACAAGTGTTCTCAAAATGATGTTTCCAATCAAAATGATATATTGGATGACCTATTTTGGGTTCCTAGATCTTCCAAACCAATTTTCAAATTCAACTTTTCAAACTTATATGCCATTTTTAGTTCATTTTTGACCAATCATGCAACTTCATGCTATGAGCTTTTCCAACAATTTGTGACCTTCTTTCTAGACTTAAAATAACATTTTGAACAACTTTCATGTTTTGAGTTTTTCCATTTGAGGCTTGGAAATAGGAGTTTTAGGCATTGGCTAAAATGACCTATAACTGACAAATGACCAAAATACCCCTGTCTTGTTCAAACCATAAGTTGAGTTCCACAAATCCTATCAAGGACTTCTACCACTCAAATTAAAGATAATAAGATTCCATCCAACATTCATGTTGACCAAGAGATCATAGGAATCATCCTACTAGGGCAAAAGTTGTCTGCAAGTTGGGTGACTTTCAAGGACCCAGATTCACACACCTCAGCTGACCTGTAATTTGTCAAAACCATAACTTGAGCTCTGCAACTCCTATCAAGGACTTCCACCACTCAAATTAAAGCTAAGAACAAGCTCTACAACATTCATGTTGTGGGGAAGATGAGATATCAATCACATCTAGAGCTAAAACTGCCTGGAAGATAGGGATCAAATTAGGGTTTTTTCACTGACAATCCTTGGAAACCCTGACTTGAAACTTCTCAAACTCCTCAATCATGATGAGTTGGTCTAGGAATCATCTTTATAACATCTCTATGCATCATTCCATGCTCTCATGGCCCTTGGATTGGGTCTCAACCTTCTCCAAATTTTCAGCTATCCTAGGGTTGACCCAGTCAAAACCCTAATTCTACCAATCATGGTTGAATCTTCTGAACTCTTGTATAATGACTTCTCTGGGCTTCATGATGGCTATTAAAACATCTCATAGGCTTTCTCAAAACATCAAGTTCATTCTCAAAGTCTCAGAATCATCTGAGGAGCACCCACAACTCTCAAGCTATGAAGCACACAACCCTGGTTCCAACCAATTCCTCTGAAGATCTTTTGAACTGTCTGATGAAGGTATCAACTTTCAAACACTAGATGGATAAATAATTGTTGGTCAAATTTTGGGGTGCAACAACGGGAAGATCTAAATTTTCTACCCATAAACCCACTTACGGGATGGTTTTGACGTTTGGTTCCCAGGATCACGGACACTAGTCGTAGTAGCGTCACGCAACAGGCTGGCTGTATTACGACGATAATGACGATAAGGTCTCTCCTGAGCAGGGTCCTCATGCTAGGCGTACAAGGAGCGAGTCCTTGGAGACTAACACTACACGACCACCAATATCGGAACTGGTGCTAACAAAAGGTTCCCAGAATCACGGACCCTTCATTAATCAAGTCGTGTAACAGGATAGCTGTGTTACAACAAGATCTACGAATAGGTCTCCTCTGGAGGAGCTTTCATGCTAGGCACACAAGGAGAAAGTCCTCGGAGACTAACACTACTCGACTACCAATTCTAAACTATGTGTTCTCTCTGCTTTTACCAAAGCTCGGGCGTAGAGCCTTACTCATGACGTCATCCCAAGAACCAACAGGCCAAGATAACAAGCATAAAATATACAAGCGGTAAGAGAACAAATACATAAACGAGAAGAAAACAAATAAAAAACAAACACTCCTCACAAACCAAAAGATAGGCTCGACTCTCTCTTTGCATGGAGCAAAATAGTCCCCAGCAGATTCGCCACCTGTCGCACCTTGAAAAATCACGGAGACATTTCAGAGAAACGACCCTCGCGCGAAAGGCGCGGAAATGCGGTTCGACAGAGTCGCCACCGAACTTTATTTTTCCCGAATGAACGGGAGAGGAAAATATCTAGAAAACCTCTTAAAAACGAAAGGATAGGAATAGGGCTGTCGCAACCAAGTTCCGGGTTCGGGAGTCGGTTATGCAAGGGGAAGGTATTAGCACCCCTCACGTCCGTTGTACTCAACGGGAACCTCTTAAGGTATTTTGTGGAGTGTTATTTAGGTTTACTTGTTTTCTTCTCGTTGTTAAAGGTAGAATTGGTAGGGTAAAAAGGTTAAAGACGCAAAGGAGAGATGGGTGGTTAGAGGATAGGGTGCTCGCCAAGGATTGGGGCCCTTGTGCCAACGTATGCTCATTCGGACGAGAATGAGAAATCAGAGCGTCGTAGTTCGACCACGGGAGAGGTTGGGAATGTATGGATGGAATAATGGAGAAAGATAGAAGTTTGCTCGCCAAGATCATCGCAATCTTGTGCCTACATATCTTATATTCAAGACTGAATAAAGAATCAGAGCGTCCGTAGTTCGTGGTAACGACCACGAAATGGATACGGGGAAATGAAAAAATGGAGGGGAGGTAGCTCGCCAAGATCATCGCGATCTTGTGCCTACGTATCTTACATTCGGACGAGAATGAAGAATCAGAGCAGTCGTAGTTCGTGGTAACAACCACGAAAAGATGAGGTTCGAAATGGGTTTGAAGTTTGTATTAAGAGACGAAAGAGTGACTGACAAGCAACCCAAGGGCATGCCTTAAGAGTTTGTCACTCAAGAATTCAAGGAATGCGAGATTCCAAGAACTTAGTTCTTTCGGAAATTGACTGAATAGGTTGAAGATAAAGAGTTGGATGTTTTGAAATCGAAAGAATGAACTAATAAAAACTCAAGGGCGCGCCTTGAGAGTTACTTATTCGAATATTCAAAGAATGCTAGATTCTAAGAATATCCTTCTTTCGTAAGTTTTAAAAAACGTCTATGAAAAGATTGAATTGAAAACGAAATGTGAGGCAAAAAGGAAATTGTATTGAAAAAGATTCGACGACGAGTCGAGGACTAGATTGAAGATGGAACCGATTTGACGACGTGCCAAGGGTTAGATTGTGAGAAATGATATTAGTCCCTAAGGGTGCCCCTAATATCGAGACCACGAGGAATTGTGAATGTGTGTGCGAATGTCGATGGTTGCGAATGCGTACGAGCACTCGACTTAGGAGAATGTTTTGAAAATGATTGAGTTTGAAAAAGTCGAAAGGTTGAGTGAATAACAACTCAAGAGCTTGCCTTGAGAACTATTCACTCGAAAATTCAAGGAATGCTAGATTCCAGGAATCTCCTTCTTTCGGAGTTTTAATCGAAAAAGATGTTGAAAAAGCGTTTGAAAAAAATCAAAAGATTGAGTGAATAACAACTCAAGAGCGTGCCTCGAGAATTATTCACTCGAAGATTCAAGGAATGCTAGATTCCAAGAACCTCCTTCTTTCGAAATTTGATCGGGAAAATGTTTTGAAAATGATTTGAAGCGAAATAGGGTATATGAAAAGAGTTTGTGGGTATGAGGTAAGAATACGAAATTGAATTTGAAAGGTATAGGAGAAATGACGATTATTTGATAAATGAGACGTAGGCCTCACAATTAATTAATCGGGGTATCATTTGGATGCTAGATCCTAACAACACCTTTTTCATTCGGAAAATATTTGAATGAACAATAGAAATATCACACGGAATGCTAGATTCCTATGATATTTCTTTGTCCAAAAGAATGTGTTAAAAAAGAAAAAATCGAACGAAACATTATTTAAGGCGTACGCCTCAATAATAATCATCCAAAAATCCAAGAAGTGCTAGACTTCAAGGATTTAGTTTTTCTCGTGATTTTGATTTAAAAATAATTTTGTAGTAAAAAATAAGTTGAATAAAGATTAGAAAAAACTGTGAATTTTGAAAATGATTTGATTTTAAATATATATATTTTTTAATAATAAAATGAGTTTGAATAAAGATTAGAAAAAAAAATTAATAATTTTGAAGATAATTTAATTTAGGAAAAATATTTTAGTAAAAAAAAATGATTGAAATAGAATAAGAAAAAATAATTATATTTTGAAAATAAAGTTTGAGAAAAGATTAAGGTTTTATGTTCTTTTAAACAAAATGAATATTCTTTGCATTCTTCCAACATCAACATTGAAGAATTTGTCTCAAAGTATAGCCTCAACCAAAGGTATTCTATCATAAAGAACCATAGCAAGTAACATGACGTATCACCGCATAAGCTTACTATGAAAACAACAGAAATATAGCAGCTCCTTCCAAGTTTGTATCAAACCATTAGAAACACATTATCTAAACCATAGAAGTATTTAAAATTTCAAAGCTGCAAGTAACAGTAGCATGTGCAAGAACTGAAGATGAACACTTTAATCCACTATCTTAACAACAGCAAAGAAACCTCAATTCATGACAGTGAAAAGTGACCGGCAAACTAACAGTGGCAAGTTGATTATTAGCGGGGCGTCGCCGGCATCAAAATAGCAAGAATCAAAATGACATAGTTGTATCATCAAAATAGAAAGCCAACAATCAATAAATCACCGAATTCTGCAGCATAATAACAATAAGCATAACCTTTTCGTGACGCTAACGCCGTAAACAAAATAGTATCACCATCAAAACTTGTTACGCATTTGAGGCTACAGACAATATTTATATATTTTGAATAGATAGCAACAACCACTATGAATCGCACCATACTTTGCAATCGGACAAAACCGGCTCAATCAACAACTGCTTAATCAATACATGGTATAACAACAATTGGAATATTCACAACCGAAACATGATAAAACCGAAATTATAACAACATATAGCAATATAAACCTACCAATCCCAAACATGAGCAGACATAAAAAAAATACAATCAAAACCTAAAAAGACCAACCGAGTTACTGTTGTAGAGAAGGCAAATTAAGCGGAATCGGAAGCCTCGTTGACAAGTTGTTTTCCTTGTTGCCGCAGAGCCATCATCACGTACTAAAGAGTTGTCAAGTTGAAGGTCGGTAACTACGGTTCTCGTTTCAAGTTGTTGTTGGTGAACTGCTGTTCTATACACTTTGACTTCACATTTCCGCTGTCAAAGTTCGACAAAGTCGCATCGCAAACTATATACTCCTTGCACTCATTTCTGTCCCCAAAAGTTTGTCACAGTCTTGTCTCAAAACGTGATAAACCGCCGAGTCTTTCGTTGCCGTCGTTGGTGCTGCTTCACTGTCGGTTGTGATTTGTTGAATGGTGTGAAAGTTGTGGAGTCTGAAACTTGCAATTCGCGGTTGACATTGCTTTCTTCCAAGTTATCAATGCTTCCGGCAATGTTAGTGTTACGGCTACCGTCAAACCAAAATCCTGCACTCAAAAATGGTAAAACCAAATCCACATATTATTCAATTTAAGTCTGTAGCAGCAGCACGCAGAGTAGTGGCAACATCAACAGCTAGCGCGTAGTCGTTGTCGGCGTCGTATCAGGTGAGCTTTCAACTGCAAACATACGAGACGAACTGACATCGCGATTCAGAATTAGCTCGACTTTACAGTCGCTTCTGCCACACTCAAACCTGCGATGGATAGAAACATAACCCAAACAGCACAGTAAACCAACACAGAAATTGAAAATGAAAAAGAAAAACTAAGCATATACATAACACATTCACTCTTCTTGCTTCTTGCTCATCATTATCTCCATTAACTTGTCGCAGTTTAACCCGCGCATAACCGAAACCTGCTGCATACGTTGCTGAAAACATAAAACTTGCAGGCGAGTTGCTCTTGTCGTACTCGAAAACAGAAGCAAACAGTGTAATACGAAGTAAACCATTATCGTAACCTAAATCGGTTGTTAATGTTGAAAACTTGCCGAAAATCGACTCAAACTGAAATTAATGCATAAGATGAATGCAGCAACAGCAATTCATGAGTGTCAAACCAAACTCACTATCAATTTAATGAAGACAAAACACAATTGATAAAAACTAACTGCTGCAGACCAAGCATACGTTAATTTAGTTAATTCCGACATTTTTGCAGCATGAAGTTAAAATGATAGCTCAATATACCACCGACATATATGAGTAAATATTACCTGCTACTGAGACAAACACGCCTCTTCAACCAAAGCTAACCTCATCAGCTTCAAACCAAAAATTATAGTGAACAAAGTTCCCAATCATGAAATACGACAAGGTATTTGCGTGAAACAGAACACCGCACTGCTGCTAGCAGGCGTTTGGTGTTTGAGACGGTGTCGTCGGCGGTTCCCTCGAGTTTCACGGCGGAAATGACGGTGGAGTTGAGGATGCGATGCTCTTTACGGTGTCGCGTGGTTGATGTTGTTACAAAACAGGGTTGACGCCCGATATGTCGTTGCGATTCGAAGCGGAAATTATCACGTAATCGGAACTCCGACTTGATTAGGATCAAATGGTAACAGCAGTACAAGCTTTGCGATGTTGTCGTTGTTAAAATTGCGAACCAAAGCAGTTTTGAGCTCGTGTTCTTTCGGCGAACGACTTGTGTAGATACGGTGGGGTTTTGAACCGATTTCGGCGAGATTGAAGGGATTGATGGTAAAAAATTTGATTGAGGGGTTTCTGTGAGGTTAGCGGCGGAAATGAAAGGTAGGAGAAGGCGATGGAGCTTGGTCGGAGTGATGATGGTGAATGAGCGATGGCGGCGGAAAGATGATTCTAGGGTTTGGGCGGGCGTTTTTAGGTTTTCAGAGAGATGAACAGTAACAGACCTTAGGGTTTTTCTTTCACGCTGCAATTCTTTCTCATTATATTGAGTAACCTTCATGGGCCTAAGCGATGGGCTTGCCTCCCTCAATCCAAATTCTGATTCTAACTTCTTTCAATTTTTTTCTAATTTTCTTTTCACTATCTTATTAGCAAATATTACTAAATATTAACAAAATATAATAATTAAATCTAAATTAATATTAACAACTGTTTAATAAATATTAACGATAACTATTAAATAAATATTCAAATATATAAAACAAACTAAAATTTATAAAAATACAAAAAAAAAATTACTAAAATGTTATTAGCAATACTTAAAAGAAAAAAGTTTAAGAAAATAATATTCACAAAATGTTCTTAGGCCACGTGTCACACCTTAATTGGTCAAAAAGATAAAGTTCTAAAAAATCAACCAATTTCGGGCGTACACGTTGTCTAAATAACAAGAAAATAAGCGGGCAATGCACAAGTAAAAATAGAATGAAAAGAAACAAAAGTATTTACAAATGGGTAGGACAAATTTAGGGTATGACAGACATGCTACGTCCATTCTTCCGCAAACAGGTAATGCCTAAGTCTCCAACGAGCGAGCAACAATACACCTAAATTGCTAGAATGTGTATTTTAACATCGTCTACCAGAACTTTCCAGCAAACCGTAGGCCGAATT
Source organism: Lathyrus sativus (assembly GCA_963859935.3). Classification (NCBI taxonomy): domain Eukaryota; kingdom Viridiplantae; phylum Streptophyta; class Magnoliopsida; order Fabales; family Fabaceae; genus Lathyrus; species Lathyrus sativus. The sequence continues at coordinate 172,734,155 of OZ012737.1, forward strand.
ACGACTGCTCTGATTCTTTACTTCTTTAAAGAAAAGATATGTAGGCACAAGAGCTACAATCCTTGCCGAGCATATTCCCCTCCTTTATCCGTAGTCCCCCGAACTACGTTGACTCTAAATTTCTCATATCTGTTGATAATACGTAGGCCCAGGACCGCGAAGTCCTACCGAGTCCTTTTTCCTCCTCTTCTCTTCTCCCCCTTTATCTCTCCTTTCCCTGTTTCTAACCTCTCTTGGAACACTCTTTATAGCAATATCTTTAAGAAAATAGCTTCACGCATAGACAAACAAATGGTTCCCATAAAATACGATGGATACGAGGGGTGCTAATACCTTCCCTTCGCATAACCGGCTTCCGAACCCATTCTTTGGTCGCGAGACCATCTTATCCGTTCTTTTCTTAGGGTTTTCTTTATGTTTTCCCTTCCCCTCTTGGGATAAATAAAGTTCAATGGCGACTATTCTGTCTTTTCATTATCGCCTCTTTGTCGTTGCATTTTTTGAGTAGCGACAGCTGGCGACTCTGCTGGGGACACCTAGCAAGCCAAACCTAGTTTGTTTGTCGCGTTTGTGTTTTATTTGCTTTATTTGTTTGTGCTTTATTCTCTAACTTTTGGGTTTATTGGGTTTGTTTGTAAGGATAAAGGCTTTCTACCCGAGCTTTCTAGTATACATTAAGATTAAGAGGTGGTTTCTTTCTAATTTGCGAGAGTTAGGACTCGTTGAGTTGGTTTGAATTCCACCACTCAGATGAGGCCCCTTTGGGATGATTATGTCTTATGAGCAGTTGTAATGGCATCTTTATTTCTGACTTGGGAGTTTGTGATTCTGAGGACCTTTTGTAGAACCATATTCCATAGGTCACTAAAACACAACTTTGTGCTCATCCTTTGAAGGGATTACCGTCTTACGAATCGTCGTTATGATGGAAAACGTTTGAGGGTTAGGGCATGGGACTTTGTTCGGAAACTCTTGGAATTCCCTATTATAAACCAATAGATTGCCCACCCGAGGTGAGGGATATCTTGTTGCGCTACCTGTGATTATCTCAGGTATTGGTGAACACAATGACTGATCAAAGAAACAGAAGCACAAATTCCTTGAAGTTTAGAGAACCAAAGTTTGGATTGATTCAAGATCTTTTAATTGATGTGCCGAAGACTATCAAGATCAATTTTCAAGGGAAGCATGGGAAACTACTTGATCTTCTCCATTCTAGAGTAGAAACTTGGGCGTTGTTTGCTATGGCTCAATTTTGTGATGCTCCGCTCAGATGCTTTACTTTCCAAAATCATCAGTTGGCTCCTACTCTTGAAGAATATTCTCACTTGTTGAATATCAAGATTAAGGATCAACCTATCTACACCGATCTGGAAGAAGAACCAAAGCCATCCTCCATTGCTCTTGCCCTTCATATGACTAAGGGAGAAGTCGAAGATGTTCTAGCCAATAAGGGAGGTACTCAAGAATTTCCTTTGAAGTTTCTACTTGACAAAGCCGTCAAGTACAAGACTGTTGAGGATTTGGAAAGGTTTGGTTTTTCTGTTGCTATGATGATCTATGGGATTTTTCTTTTCCCAAACATAGACAATTTCATAGACATCACTACCATTACTCTCTTTATGCAGAAGAATCCCATTCCTACTCTCCTTGCTGATACTTACCACTCTATTCATTGGGAGAGTGAGAAGAAGACAGGAATGGTCCAGTGATGTTCTCATCTACTATTAAAATGGTATGCTTCCCATCTATCGAAGGAAGGGCCGTTTGTGGAAAATAAGGAGAAGCTGAAATGGTCTTAACGCATTATGTCTCTAGTAGCCGATGATATTGCTTGGTATTCCCATGAATACTACGATGTGGAGATCATTTTTAGATGTGGAGAATTTGGTAATGTACCTCTGATTAGTAGGGCTGGTTGCATCAACTACAACCCAAACATGGCATTACATCAGTTGGGTTATGCTATGGAAGATGTGCCCGAAGCGGAGAAAGTTCAGAGTTTCTTTTTGCTCACCACAACTGAAGATCATGCATTTGTTAGAAAAATTTCTAAAGCATGGACCAAAATCCATATGAAGGGGAAGAGAGAGTTGAAAGCGAATAATTGTGTGGCTAAAGAGCCATACAACCGATGGTTGCTGGCTAGAGTGGTTGAAAGGTTGCTACCATTTCCTCTAGAACCATCCATGCAAGAAGAACCTCCTGTTCCCACTCACGTATCTATGGAAGAGTATGAGAAACTGAAGCTAGTGGTACAAAGGTTGACCAAAGAAAACCAAGACCTTCAAGCTGAAACACACCAAACAGGTGTGGAGAATGGCCAGTACAAGAGGAAAATGGAGTTTGAGCAAGACCAAGTGGCTGAGAGCAGCAAGAAACTGAAGTTAGAAATGGATATGAGAGTCATGTATCAAAATGGTTTCGAAGGGGCGGACGCATCAGTAAAAACTCTCCGACAACGTTTGAAGGAGACTAAGGACTCTTGTGATAGAGCGTGGCATTTCTTTGAATTAGCTTATGCTGAAAAGAAGAAGACAAGGGAAAAGCTCGAGGCTGACATTGAGGATCTTGAAGAGCAGTTGAGAAGTGCTTTACCCTAGCTGAAGATGAAAGACGACTCAAGGAAGAAGCGTTAAGAGCTTCATATGTCACTCCTAGCATGTGGAACAACAAATGCTTAGAGTTGGAAACTGCTCAGGAAATAGCCACTCTGTGGAAGAATCGTTTTGATGCCCTGAAAAGGGATAGTTCACAGTGACTCAAGAAGGAGGCTCAGCTCAATGAATTGTTAGATACACATGAGGATTCTCTCTGTTATTATCAGCCGACTATAGACATGTGTCGTGCTAGGTACAACGATCTAGTGGAACATTGTAACTCATGATCCGTGATATCTCATGGAGGTTGGAAAGTGCGATTCAAGACTTGGAAGGGAGTGATGTCCCTCCTTCCATCCATCACTTTATCCAGCTCTGTGATCAGATGGTTAGAAGATTCATGTTCGAGTCAAAGAAGCTTGAAGAGCGTCCCCGAAAGAAGGCGTTTCAGTTATTCACTACTTTCTCTTGTAGCATGAATTGTTATATTCATCTTATTTAGCAATCACTTGTATTGGATCTTCTTTAAAATTAATGAAAGTTTGCTTTTTGGTCTCAACTTTGTATTCTTTACTATTCGTCCGCAGTTCTATAATACCGATGATAATCATAAGTCTCGAAAGTCTCTTGAATATTGCATATGCTAACACATCATTTTTGCATTCCCTGAAACCCGACCTTACACGCCGCTTGCCCTTTCGCAGTAAAGCAAACTGACTTCTCGAAATCCGTACAATACAAGACATATTAGTACAGTCCATCCTCCTGGTGCTACGATTCCACCACCAGTCCACTACGATGATCATGAAGGCTTCTACGAAGATTCAGTTGATGCATGTGTACCACAGAATGCTGAATTAGAAAAGAAGTTTAATGCTCTACAAGAAGCAGTAAGAGCAATGCAAGGTCCTGACGTTTTGGGATTAGATGCTGTAGAAATATGTCTGGTACCACGGGTTAAGATACCTCCGAAGTTTACTATCCCAGCTTTCGAGAAATACAAGGGTAGTAGTTGCCCCAAGACCCATATAAGGTCTTACTGCAAGAAGACGGCTGCCTATTCCGATGATGAAAAGCTTTTAATCTATTTCTTTCAGGATAGTTTGACTGAGGCCTCTCTGGAATGGTATATGCAGCTCGAGCGCTCAAATGTGAAAATCTGGAAAGAGTTAGCAGACGCTTTCGTAAAGCATTATCAGTACAACACAGATATGGCTCCGAATCGGACGCAACTCCAGAATCTGACGCAGAAACCAAACGAGTATTTCAAGGACTTTGCACAGATATAGAGAGGACTAATTGCAAGAGTATAACCTCCGTTGTTGGAAAGAGAGCTAACAGACCTCTTCATGGGTATGCTACAAGGACCGATTCTTGAGCTTTTGGCATCTACTACTTCTACGGTGTTTTCTGAACTTGTCATGGCTGGAGAAAGGCTAGAAAGCTTAATGAAATCAGGAAAGATTCAGAATGCTGGTGGATCCTCAAGTGGTGTTAAAAAGCAATATCAGGGTTTCATTAAAAAGAAAGAAGGCGAAGCTAGTGCTGTGTCCATAGACAGAAGGAGAGCCCATCAGGGTTATCACCATGTTATTGTCGTTGCTCCACAACAACCGCTTTCCATTCCAGCAAGCCAACCTGCAGCTCAGAAGAACTGACAATAACAATCCTACCAACCGAGAAAAAATCAGTATCAGGGTCAGCAAAGACCGAGGAGGCCAGAAAGAAGGTTTGATCCAATTCCGTCACATACGCCGGACTACTTCCGTTCTTGTTAAAAGGAGGTCTTGTGCAACTAAGGGAAATGAGGGACCCTCCAACCGTTCTTCCTCTCAATTATGATGTCAATGCAAGATGTGAATTCCATTCTGGCGCCCCAGGCCATAACATCGAGAATTGCAAGACTTTGAAATACATTGTGCAAGATCTTATTGATTTAAAGGCAATAAACTTCACCCGAAACACCCCAAACATCAAGACTAATCCAATGTCGGCTCATCACTCACTAAACATGATTGAGAGCTCTAGAGGGATCTGATTAATTTCGGACATTGATAAACTGAAAACCCCTCTTTCCACTATTAAAGAGCAGCTCTTATTAAAGAATGTTTATCCTGGCTGTCCAACTAACTATCATGTTTGTTTGAGCAAATCTTAAGAATGCGCTGAACTGAAAAAAGGGCATTCAAGGCCTGATTGATCAAGGCATATTAGTAGCAGAACAACTTTCAAAGGCCGAAGAAGTCGCTACTCTTGACATTCCGATTGAGACATTGGAAATACCATATGATGATGAATGTGGGTTATGGAATCCGTCTAATAATTTGACTCGTACTCCGTTGACCATACCGTGCCATGAGGAAGAACGGGACAACGTGTATAGACATGCTTCTATCCCTCTGCAGATCCCATATGATGAGATATATGTGATTCCTTATGGTCAAGGTGGAATACCTTTAAGTATACCTTATGATCCGATTGAGATACCTATGTCTCCACCATCAATGTACCAGCTTGTCATTTCGGCGCCAACTCCGTTTCCATACGAGAGCACGAATGTTGTACCTTGGCTATATGACGAGACTATTTTTCTCAACAGACAGAAGGTGGGAGAAGAGGATATCCTGGAAGAAAAGAAGACCGTAGAGAACATCGTGGGAACTAGTGGTGTCACCAGGAATGGTCGAATCTTTGCACCAACCCCATCATCCATCAACAACAATGGTAATAAAAAGAAAGATACTGTTAAACCGAGCACCATTGAATAGGGGCAGTCATCCAAACAGAAGGACGTCCCTAATAATGAAGCAGAGGAGTTTTTGAGAATCATTCAGAAAAGCGATTACAAGGTGATTTGTAAGTAAGAATTGCGCCTAAGAGGGGGTGAATTAGGTTCTTTTGAAATTTTCTGGTTTTAAGAGGATTATGTTACTTTCCCTTTTTTTGTTGAGTGATGATATGAAAGCTTGTAAAGGCAGAAAGTAAAAGAGACACAGGAAATTATAGTGGTTCCCCTCACACTTCGAGGGTACTCCACTCCCCTTTCGACTCGAAAGAGATTTCACTATAGTTAGGATCAGTGTACAACTTTTCTTTCTAACCTATAGGGAGATCAAAGGCTCTTAAACACCTTTAAGATCTGAATACTAAGTGCAATGAGAACAATCCTCTCTAATGCACACACTTGCTTTCAACAATCCTGAACAGCAAGGGGAAATAAATACAATCTGATTTTTGTAATGATTTGTAATAATGTATACAGTTGTTTATCAATGCTGAGATTGATCTTCTCTTTCAATAGGAATTTCCACAAGTTTCTAAGACTTATTGCTCAAGAATTTTCTTTTCAAAGGATATGAAATTTATGCAGAAAATTCTTTGTGAAAAGTGATTTTTCTTAGATGTGGAAAGATGAAATTGTGATAAAGATTTTGAAAGAGAACTGAAAGAGATGTGTATTTGAATTTTGAAAGATTTAGGTATTTATATTACACAAACACCTCTTGAGAAAAACATGCAAATCTCCAGAAAAATTGATGAACAGTTGTCATGTTTCAAAGGAAACATTCCACAGATATTCGATTGAAGAAATGCAATTTTTCAGAAAGATTTTTCAAAAATGTTCAGTGAGCAATCGATTGCACCTTCACAAAAATACTTGAAAATTCAAATTTTCAAAAGAGCAATCGATTGCACCTTTGGACCAATCGATTGCACTTCAAAATAGAAGTGAAAAAAGAGAAATTTTTAATCATGCAATCGATTGCACCAAGGCAGCAATCAATGGCTTGCTGAAACAGAATCAAAAAGAGTTTAAAACATTGATCATGCAATCGATTTCTCTAAGAGTGCAATCGATTTCACTTACAAAAACATAGAAAAATTCTCATTTTAAAAAGCTTGTGTTAGTGTGAAAAGTAATGTAAATGATTTTTAATGATTTGAGCAATTATGACTTAAATACTTAATGGACGTTCTCATTATACCTTCTGAGGAAAACATCCTTAAAGTTGTGTCTTTGTCCTGATGCTTGGTGGTTGATCATCTTTGCCTTCTTTAAGTGGTTTGTCTTCATCAAAACATATGTTGATCTCTGAGAATCTTGATTCCACATTCTACCCCTTTTTGATTATGACAAAACACTCTTCTTTTGTTGCAATGTTCTTTCCGGCAAATACTTTCTCCCCCTCAATTTGTGAAGTTGACAAGTTTTTCTCCCCCTCAATGTGTGAAGTTGAGAAGTTCTGAATTCTGTATTGAGGTTCGAAATAGCCTTGTATTTGTATATTTGTACCTTAAGGAAAGACATTAAGCAAGAAAAGAGTAACATCCTTCTCCCCCTTTTGACATTATCAAAAAGAAGGGAAAGATGGATTAAGGCAGTAAAATATAGATAACAATTTGAAAATAAAATATAAACTTAGTCATAATTCAAATTGAAAATTTAGAAACAGAAACAGTACAAGGAAACTAGATAGTACGGATTTCAAATAACAGAAGTGACTTAAAAAGACAACATAAAACACATAGTAAAAAAAAAGTTTTTATGACAGATCCATGTTGGGGTCAAAGTTTGGTTGGTTTGGAAATGTTGTCTGGAGAGGTGATGGACGAGTTAGAGGGACAGCCGAGTTTGAAGGATCATATGGCGGAATGTATAAGTGAGAGTACAAATAAGAGAATTGTTGGTTGACGGCCTCTTGGAAGTTGGTGATCCGAGTGTTGGTTGACTCTTGAATAGCACTGTATTGGTCATTGATGGAAGTGTTGAGATTTCCAAACTGTTGAGTCATGTAATCCATTAATTGTTGGTTACTCGGGCCATTTCTAGAAGGAATAGGAACATCATCATCATCTTCATCCTCGTGTTCATCATTTTCAGCCACACCTTCACCAAGGTAAACAATGGTCTTGGTTTCCGGGTTGTATTTGACACCCATCCGAGAGTCCACATTTTTGATTGAGATCTTGTTGATACTTGAGTCCATGAGACACTTTTCAAACCCTTCAAAGTCTACTTTATAATGTTCCAAGATCTTTGTGATGAACCATGCATATGGTAGAAAGTTGGGTTCTTCATTGATTCGGCGCATGTGAGTCAAGATTAAATTTGACCAACTTATGTGAATGTCATTCTTAATAGTATATAAAATCTGCATTTCTAGATCAGTCACGATGCAATGGTTTCCAGCCCTTGGAAACATTATGTAAACCATGAAATAATGAAATAATCGATCATCAATGTTGAATATACCTGCCGACCATGAGTTGCGAGAGGGTTCCATGCCGCCTAAGGATCTGACACGTTTTGCATGGAATTCGGCTTCAGACATTCAGCTAAGGCTCCAATAAAACTTTACTTTGTCATATGCTTCCCAGGCTGCTTCGTGTTCTTCAGGAGGACTTCCACCAGATGTTGGAATATTGAGAATCCTACAAAGTGTCTTTGAGAAGAGCGGGATTCTTTTTCCTTGAACATATGTTACCAACTTGCCTTCTTCCATTTGTAGGTTGCAATAGAAAAATCTTAACAAGTCCGGATAATATGGCCTGGATGAAGAAATCACTGGTTCCAATCCACATGCAATTAGAGTTTCTTGGAAAGAAAAACATTCTTTAGGGAAGGATGAGAGGATACCATATTTGGGTGTCTGCACAACCTTCTTCTGAAAGTATTTGGTGAACTTTTCCCTTTGTTCATTATCCAAGTGTTGAATAACAAGTGGAGTTTTTGAAGATGAGGAGGCTGGACCTTTGCCTTTGTCTTGTGCTGAAATCTTCCTCTTTGAGCGTGAAGCCATGGGAAAATGATGAAGGAATGAGAGTTAGGGTTTATGAGAGAGTTTTGTGGGGAGTTTTGGTTTTTGGCAGAGATGATTAAAATAGGTTATGAGAGGTTGGGTTTTATAATGGGTGAGAGAGGACATAGACTTGAATGTGGGATATGAATGGTTGAAGGTATTGATGATTAAGACTTTGGGAATATGACAATTAATGGTCAAAGATTTTGAGACTAGGATAAAGTAGTAATGGCTAGTCATAGGTAGGTCAAAAGTGTAACGATAGGGTAGTTGGAAGATTGAAGAATTCATGAATCTTTTAAATAGAAAGAGAAAAAAATAGTTTTATAATAGATGCAATCGATTGGCACAGTGGTGCAGTCGATTGCTCTATAAAACAGAAATGAATTTTGACAAAAAATACAGAGTGCAATCGATTGATACAGGAGTGCAATCGATTGCTTGCTTCAAAAATTAATAAAATTTGTAAAACTTACAATGAGCAATCGATTGACACAGAGGTGTAATCGATTGAATGCAGTGAAATTTTGAGAAAAATGCCACAGATGGAGTTCTTTCATGATTCAACGTCAGTTTCATCCAGAATTCCAAGTTCCCTTCGTATTTTAAAGAAAGATTCCTTTGCCAAAGGCTTTGTGAATATATCGGCAAGCTGATTATGAGTATCTACAATTGTTATCTCGACATCTCTTTGAAGTACATGATCTCGCAGAAAATGATGTCGTATGTCAATGTGCTTGGTCCTTGAATGCATGAATGGATTCTTCGTTATGTTAATTGCACTTGTGTTGTCACAACGAAGAGGAATGCTACCCAGGTCAAGTCCGTAGTCACGAAGTTGTTGCTTGAGCAAAAGTATTTGCGCACAACAACTTCTCACTGATATGTACTCCGCTTCAGCCGTACTAAGTGCTATACATGCTTGCTTCTTGCATGCCCATGAGACTAGTGGATTTCCCAAGATGTGACATGTTCCACTTGTGCTCTTTCTATCAGTTTTACATCCTGCATAATCTACGTCAGAATATCCAATTAAATTGCATATACTACCTTTAGAATACCATAAGCCGACATTTGTTGTTCCTTTGAGATACTTCATGATCCGCTTGATTGCCATCAGGTGAGACTCCTTTGGATTTGCTTGAAAGCGAGCGCAAAGACAGACGCTAAACATAATGTCAGGGTGACTTGCTGTCAAGTATAGTAAGAACCAATCATACCTCTATATTTTTTGATATCAACCGACACACCGGATTCATCTTGATCTACATATGTACCAGATCCCATAGGTGTAGATAAAGTCTTGTAATTGTCCATATCAAACTTCTTTAATAATTCTTTGCAGTATTTTGATTTATTGATAAAGATCCCATTCTCGAGTTGCTTGATCTGAAGTCCAAGAAAGTAGTTCATTTTTCCCATCATAGACATTTCAAATTCTCCTTGCATCATGGATGAGAATTCTTCGCATAACCTGGTGTTGGTTGAACCGAAGATGATGTCATCAACATATACTTGTACCAAGAGAGTATCTTCTTTTATTTTCTTGATGAACAAAGTTTTGTCTACTTTTCCCTTTTCAAAGCCTTTGTCATATATGAAATTGCTAAGTCGATCGTACCATGCTCTTGGTGCGTGTTTCAATCCATAGAGAGCTTTCTTTAATTTGAAGACATGAGATGGATATTTGTAATCTTCAAAACCAAGGGGTTGTTTGACATATACTTCTTCATTTATGAATCCATTCAAGAATGTGCTTTTGATGTCCATTTGGAAAAGATGAAAATTCATGGAACATGCATAAGCTAATAACAATCTAATTGCTTCCAATCTAGCAATTGGAGCGAATGTTTCGTCAAAATCGATTCCTTCTTCTTGGTTGCATCCTTGGGCGACCAATCTTGCTTTGTTCCCAACTATAATACCATTTTCATCGAGTTTGTTCTTAAAAACCCATCTTGTTCCAATGATATGCTTGTTGTTCGGCCTAGGGACAAGATTACAAACTTGATTTCTTTCAAACTGGTTCAGTTCTTCTTGCATAGCTATTATCCATTGATCATCGCCTAAGGCTTCATCAATTTTGGACGGTTCAATTTGCAAAACAAATGCCATGTTAAGACAAGAATCCTTGAGATTTAATCTTGTTGTAACACCTTGACTGATATCACCAATGACTTTATCGATCGGGTGATCTCTATGAGTTCTCCATTCTTTCGGTAGATCATTGTGTACTTCATTTTGTTGTGACTCCTCTTGCCGCTATTTTGGTTGATCACTTGCAATATCTTTGAGAGCGTTTTCTTGAGAGGTTTCTACTACATCATCATCATCATTATTAACAATAATATCATCCTCCTTGGATGGGTTAGATTCATCAAAAGAAACATGCATAGATTCTTCAATAGTTAAAGTTCTTTTGTTAAAAATTCTGAAAGCCTTACTTGAGAGAGAATAGCCGAGAAAAATACCTTCATCGGATTTCTCGTCAAACTTACCGAGATTGTCTTTGTCATTGTTCAAGACAAAGCATTTACACCCGAAAATGTGGAAGAAGGATATGTTTGGTTTTCTTCCTTTGAACAGTTCATAGGGGGTTTTCTTGAGAATTGGTCTGATGTTCACACGATTACTTACAAAACACGTCGTGCTTACTGCATCTGCCCAAAAATACTTAGGAAGGTTTGAATCACTAAGCATTGTTCTTGCATGTTCTACCAACGACCGATTCTTTCTTTCTACGACACCATTTTGCTGTGGAGTTCTTGGTGCAGAGAAATTGTGTGAGATTCCATTTTCCTCACAGAATTCTTCAAATAGAGCGATTTGGAATTCTCCACCATGGTCACTTCTAATGGAGACAATTGAAAGTGACTTCTCATTCTGAATCTGTTTTGCATACTTCTTGAATGCCTTGAAAGCTTCACTTTTCTGCACTAAGAATAAAGTCCATGTATATCTAGAGAAGTCATCAACAATTACTAATGCATAAATATTACCTCCAAAACTTTTTGTTCTTGACGGTCTGAAGAGATCTATGTGTAACAATTATAGTGGCCTAGTTGTGGACACCACATTTTTGGATGTAAAAGTTGATTTGGTCTATTTCCCTTTTGGCATGCGCCACACAATCTATCTTTGATGAATTTGATCTTTGGAAGACCAACAACTAAGTCATGTTTGATCAATTTGTTCAAATGCTCCATATGAATGTGAGCAAATCTTTTGTGCCATAACCAAGAGTCGTTGTTGTTCGCCATAAGACACTTAACCTTCAAAGATATGTTTATCAAGGGAAATCATAAAAATTTATTGATTCTATTACCTTTTAACATTACCTCAGAAGTGACTTTGTTTTCTATCAAACATTCATCTTTAGTGAAGTTGATTCTGAAACCTTTGTCACAAAGCTGACTAATGCTAAGTAGGTTATGCTTTAGGCCTTATACATAAAGGACATCTTCTATGGTTGTAAAAGGTGGTGCCCCAATGCTGCTTATGCCAAGGATTTTTCCTTTGTTGTTATCACCATAGGGTTACAAATCCTTTGGCCTTAAGCGTTAGATGTGAAAATTTGGTAATATCACCCGTCATATGCCTTGAACACCCACTATCAAGATACCACTGATATGAGGGGGTCTTCAAGCATACCTATAAAACAAGATTAAGTTCCATTAGGTTCCCAACTTGCCTTGGGTCCTTCATAGTTAGTGCCTTTCTTGTCCCACACATAATGCCCCTTTGCAACACTAAAGTTTCTCACAAAACAGGCATTAGGTGTATGGCCTTTGATACCACAATAACAACAAGTGGGCTCAAAATTACTCTTGTATCTAGAAGGATAAGGTTTTTTCTTATTAACAACCTTCTTCTTGGGGTATTGATGAACCACTTTAGGCTTGACCACTTTCTCTTTTGGAGGTTGTTCACTAGCTTTAACAAAGGTGGTTTTGTTGGAACTTGGTTTAGAAAATTTTGAGTAACCAAGTCCACTTTTATCATTTGAAAATCTTTGTTGGCTAAGAACAGACTCAAATCCAATTTTTCCTTTTTCATACCTTTCAAGGACTCTTTTTAATTGGACAATTTGAAAGGAAAGTGACTCACACTTTGTGCATACAAAATTCTGTTTTTGATCCCTAATCAATTTCTGTTTTTCATTTTTGACATTCTTTTCCATTGTTTCAATTTTTTCTTCTAGATTTGAAATTTTATTCTTTTGTGATGAAATAGTTTTGTATAGAATTTTGCATTCACTCAGAAGTTCATCGATTGCCCCTTGAGCATCATCATCATAAATTAAAAAATTACTACTAACCTTGTCGTCTTCATCATCAGAATGATGTGAGGCCATTATTGCTAGATTTGCAATTTGATCACTATCTGATTCTGATGAGGAGTTTATCTCGTTATCTTCCCATGCTACATATGCTTTATTTTTCTTGAATCCCTTTTTGCTTTTAGAGACATCGTTCTTGGAGAGTTTAGGACAGTTTGGTTTGATGTGTCCTAATTTTCCACATTCATAGCATTTGACATCTTGTGTGGATGTTGACGCCTCTTTCTCTTTGCTTTTTGAAAACTTCTTTCTTTTCATATAGTCAGAATTCCTAATATTATTTTTAGAACCAAAATATTTTCCTAACCTTTTTACAAGAAGCATGAAGTTTTCATCTTCAACTGGATCGTCTGCTTTTTCTACTTCTTTGGAATCGACCTTTAATGCGATGCTTTTAGATTTCTTCTCTTGATTCTCATGTTTCTCCAATCGCCCAAGTTCTGTTTCATATTCTTGAAGTTTTCCGAACAATGTGGCGGATGTCATCGTGGCTAGGCTTTTCTTTTCAGAAATTGTTGTCACCTTGAGCTGCCATTCTCTGGACAAAGATCTAAGCACTTTAAGATTTAATTCATGATTAGTTAATGTCTTACCGAGTGCTATAAGATGATTTGTCAAGTGGACGAATCTTTTCTACAAATCAAGAATTGATTCTCCTGGCTGCATTCTGGATAACTCGTATTCTTGACACAACGTGTTCAACCTTGATCTTTTAACTTCAATGGTTCCCTCACGTGTTTCCACTAAAGTGTCCCAAATTTCCTTTGTTGTTGTACATGTTGAGATGCGAAAGAACTCGTCCATACTTAGTGCACTTTGTAGAAGATTGATTGCCTTTTTGTCATAGAGGACCTTTTTCTTATCATCGTCATCCCATGAGGTTTTGGGCTTTGTTGATCCTACACCGTTAACGACTGTTGTAGGAACAAATGGACCATTTTGAACAGCATTCCAGATTTCATCTCCTTGTGCTTCTAAGTGAGCCTTCATACGAATTTTCCAGAAATCAAAGTATTCACCACAAACCAGTGGAGGCTTGTTGCTACTACCACCGTCTTTGAATACACCTTTGTTATTTGCAGAAGCCATACTGGATCGATTAGGAACAAGTTACCTAAACCTGCTCTGATGCCAATTGTAAGTAAGAATTATACCTAAGAGGGGGGGTGAATTAGGTTCTTTTGAAATTTTCTGGTTTTAAGAGGATTATGTTACTTTCCCTTTTTTTATTGAGTGATGATGAAAGCTTGTAAAGACAGAAAGTAAAAGAAACACAGGAAATTATAGTGGTTCCCCTCACACTCCGAGGGTACTCCACTCCCCTTTCGACTCTAAAGAGATTTCACTATAGTTAGGATCAGTGTACAAATTTTCTTTCTAACCTATAGGGAGATCAAAGGCTCTTAAACACCTTTAAGATCTGAACACTAAGTGCAATGAGAACAATCCTCTCTAATGCACACACTTGCTTTCAACAATCCTGAACAGCAAGGGGGAATAAATATAATCTGATTTTTGTAATGATTTGTAACAATGTATACAGTTGTTTATCAATGTTGAGATTGATCTTCTCTTTCAAAGGGAATTTCCAAAAGTTTCTAAGACTTATTGTTCAAGAATTTTCTTTTCAAAGGATATGAAATTTATGCAGAAAATTCTTTGTGAAAAGTGATTTTTCTTAGATGTGGAAAGATGAAATTATGATAAAGATTTTGAAAGAGATGTGTATTTGAATTTTGAAAGATTTAGGTATTTTTATTACACAAACACCTCTTGAGAAAAACATGCAAATCTCCAGAAAAATTGATGAACAGTTGTCATGTTTCATAGGAAACATTCCACAGAAATTCGATTGAAGAGATGCAATTTTTCAGTAAGATTTTTCAAAAACGTTCAGTGAGCAATCAATTGCACAAAGAGCCCAATCGATTGCACCTTCACAAAAATACTTGAAAATTCAAATTTTCAAAAGAGCAATCGATTGCACCTTTGGACCAATCGATTGCACTTCAAAATAGAAGTGAAAAAAGAAATTTTTTTAATCATGCAATTGATTGAACCAAGGCAGCAATCGATTGCTTGCTGAAACAAAATAAAAAAAGAGTTTAAAACATTGATCATGCAATCGATTGCTCTAAGAGTGCAATCGATTGCACTTACAAAAACTTAGAAAAATTCTCATTTTAAAAAGCTTGTGTTAGTGTGAAAAGTAATGTAAATGATTTTTAATGATTTGAGCAATTAGGACTTAAATACTTAATGGACGTTCTCATTATACCTTCTAAGGAAAACATTCATAAAGTTGTGTCTTTGTCCTGATTCTTGATGGTTGATCAGCTTTGCCTTCTTTAAATGGCTTGTCTTCATCAAAACATATGTTGATCTCTGAGAATCTTGATTCCACATGATTGACCACCTCAATCAGACTCCTTCGAAGATCTCCATACTGTCGTTATTAATGTGTTCAAAGGCCCATTAAGAGGCGTTGTTAAAATTCTTGAAGGCCGCTCACGTGCCTCAAGAGATATTAGTAGTACAGTTTGAAGAGGTGGTTGGTAATATAGCATCAGGTCATATTTTGAGCTTTAATGACAGTGAATTACCTCCCGAAGGTAAAAATCACAACAAGGCCTTGCACATTACCATTGAATGTGTAGATGTTGTATTCTTTAGAGTGCTAGTCAACACTGGGTCATCACTGAACGTACTCCCAAAGAGCTCGTTGTGCAAGCTGTCAATTGAAGGACTGGTGATGAAGCTGAGTCAAACTATTGTAAAAGCTTTTGATGGAGCTAGGAGAACTAAGATAGGCGAGTTTTATCTCCCGGTCAAGATTGGGCCTCATACTTTCATCATTACATTTTATGTAATGGATATATATCATGCCTACAGTTGCCTGCTTGGTCGCCCGTGGATTCATTCAGTTGGTGCCGTAACATCAACCCTGCATCAGAGGATTAAATTTATGAATAATAATCAAATGGTCATCATTGAAGACGAAGAAGATGTCCTTGTGAGCCATCTTTCTTCTTTTCGATACGTGGAGGTAGGAGACGAAGTGCATGAGACTTTGTTTCAAGCCTTTGAAGTAATCAGTGTTGAAATGATTCACGAGAAGCCAGTGTCTTCAATAGTGACTTGGAAGGATGCAAGGACAGTGATAGAGGAAGGTCACCTGCGAGGATGGGGTAGAGTATTGGAATTTCCTGTTAATAAAAATGGAGCTGGTTTGGATTACCAGCAGAAGAACGCCTCTGACAGGGGTAATGGACTTACAACTCCGTTAGTTTTTACTAGTGTGGGCCATCTCGTCGATGGTCAAGTCACATTTCTGGAGACTGAAGACGAAGTTCATGAAGAGCTGTGCATGGTGTATCCTAGGGCACCTAACCAAACTTTGAACAATTGGAGGATTGTCGAAACCCCCGAAGTTACTCTAATAGACGAGTAATTCCCTGTCTTTTCCATTTTACCTGAAATATCCTATGCTCTGCCCAAGGCATATGCATCATGTTGTAGGTATTTTTGCTTTTTAAAGCACAACTTATCATCAATAAACAAACTTTTGCATCCAATTGCGCTCTCTTTCTTTCATTTTTTACTTTTTGCACTTAAAAATATTTTTGAAAGGCAATGTTTTTGTTTTCTTCTTTTTCATTTTTCTTAAAAAATAAAAGCATGAAATCATTCATTGTGCAGATCTTCCCATGTTCCTGTTGATAACAATCCTGCTATAGTCCAATATGACTTTGATAAGCCGATCTACCATGCTGACGAAGACTGCGAGGAAGATTGTGATCTCCCAGAAGAGCTGCCTATGCTATTAAAGCAAGAGTCAAAGGTCATTCAGCCGTACCAAGAAGAGGTTGAATTCGTCAACATAGTAACCGAAGAGGATGCCAAGGAGATCAAGATAGGTGCCGCATTGGAATCAGAGATCAAGACAAAGTTGGTCATATTGCTTCGAGAATATGTTGACGTGTTTGCTTGGTCCTACAAGGACATGCCCGGTCTAGATGAAGATATTGTGGTGCACAAGCTACCCCTCAAAGAATATTTCCTGCCGGTGAAGAAAAAGTTGAGGAGAACAAAGCCTGAGATGTCTTTCAAGATTAAAGAAGAAGTGCAGAAGAAACTACATGCTGGTTTCCTGGCAGTATCTAGTTATCTGCAATGGGTAGCGAATGTTGTTCTAGTGCCAAAGAAGGATGGGAAGGTGCGAATGTATGTCGACTACAGAGACCTCAATAGAGCAAGTCCAAAGGACGATTTCCCCTGCCACATATTGACGTATTGGTATACCATACAACTCAGTTCTCTGTCTTCTCGTTCATGGATAGTTTTTCAGGCTATAATCGGATCAAGATGGCGCCAGAAGACATGAAAAAGACGACTTTCATCGCTCCATGGGGAACTTTCTGTTATAAAGTCATGTCGTTTGGACCCAAGAACGCAGGCGTGACATATCAGCGAGCCATGGTCACTCTCTTTCACTTTATGATACATAACGAGATTGAGTGTTATGTGGACGATATGATCGCAAAATCCTAGACTGAGGAAGAACACATCATTCACTTGGAAAAGCTTTTCGCTAGACTGAGAAAATTCAAGTTGAGATTAAATCCCAACAAATGCACTTTTGGTGTAAGGTCTGGTAAAATGCTAGGTTTTATTGTAAGCCAAAAGGCGATTGAAGTCGATCCGGATAAAGTCAGAGCTATCCAAGTGATGCCAGCACACAAAATTGAAAAGGAAGTTCGAGGTTTCCTTGGGAGATTGAATTACATTGCCAAATTCATATATCATCTAACGGCCACCTGTGAGCCCATCTTCAAATTGCTTCGAAAAGATCAAGATGTGGTGTGGAATGATAATTTTCAAAAAGCCTTTGAGAAAATAAAGGACTATCTACAAGAACCACCGATCTTGATGCCTCCAGTACCCGGACGACCTCTAATCATGTACTTAACTGTGTTAGAAGGATCAATGGGGTGTGTGTTAGGTCAACACGATGAAACCGGTAGGAAGGAGCATGCAATCTACTACCTCAGCAAAAAGTTTAACGACTGTGAATCGAGATACTCAATGCTCGAGAAGACATGTTGTGCATTAGCTTGGGCAGCAAAATGCTTGAGACAATATATGCTCACCCATACAACTTTGCCGATCTCCAAGATGGATCCTGTCAAGTACATATTCGAAAAGCCTGCTCTCATCGGACGAGTGGCTCATTGGTAAATGGTATTGACAGAGTACGACATCCAGTATGTTACGCAGAAGGCTATCAAAGGAAGTGTGCTCTCTGACTATCTCACCCATCAACCTATGGACAACTACCAATTTATGCACTTCGATTTTCTGGATGAAGATGTCATGTTTTCCAAAAACTATACCATACTAGGCCCAGATGATGGACCCGAACCAGGATCGCGATGGACGCTCGTGTTCGATGGTGCCGTAAATGCTAAAGGTTGTGGAATTGGGGAAATTATTACTTCCCCAACCGGATTTCATTTACCTTTTACTACCAGACTATGCTTCAAGTGTACTAATAACATGGCCGAGTATGAAGCATGTATCTTTGGAATTGAAGCTGCCATTGATAATAGGATCAAGATTCTACAAGTCTATGGAGATTATGCACTTTCAATATGCCAGATTAAAGGGGAATACGAAACACTTGATGTCAAGTTGATTCCTTACCGAGATCATGTCTTGAAGCTAATACCATACTTTGATGAGATTACTTTTCAACACATTCCCAGAGTAGAAAACCAATTGGCAGATGCTCTAGCAACGCTAGAATCCATGTTTCAAGTCAAGTGGAAGAAAGAGGCGCCACACATCCGTCTGGAGTATCTTGACGAACGTGCGTATTGCCTAGCAACCGATGCTGAAGAGCCCAAAGTCGATGATCATCCTTGGTTCTACGATATCAAGCGGTATTTGGAAACACAGGAATATCCCAAGGGCATAACTATCACTGACAAGAAATATCTCAAGAAGCTCTCGTCAAAGTTCTTCCTCAGCGGTGATGTGTTATACTAGCGGAATTATGATTCAGTTTTGCTCAGGTGCGTGGATAGACACAAAGCGGAATGTATCATAAACGAAGTGCACGAAGGGTCTTTTGGGACATACACCAGTGGTCACACTATGGTTAAGAAGATCTTGAGGGCAGGATACTATTGGATGACAATGGAAGCAGACTGTTATTGCCATGTCTAGACATGTCACAAGTGCCAGATTTACGCAGACAAGGTTCATATGTCACCGCTTCCTTTGAATGTATTGACTTCTCCTTCGCCTTTCGCTATGTGGGGTATAGATGTGATTGGACGTATTGAGCCAACCGCCTTCAACGAACACCGTTTCGTCTTAGTTGCCATCGAATACTTCACTAAGTGGGTGGAAGTTATATCTTATGCCAATGTCACTAAGCAAGTGGTGACTCGCTTCATCAAGAAAGAAATCATTTGCTGATATGGAGTTCCAAATAAGATCATTACTGATAATGGTTCGAACCTCAAAAATAAAATGATGAAGGAGTTGTGTGAAAGCTTCAAGATTGAGCATTACAACTCGACACCATATCGTCCCAAAATGAATGGAGTTGTTGAAACGGCAAATAAAAACATCAAGAAGATCGTCCAGAAGATGGTGAAAACTTATAAAGACTGGCATGAGATGTTTCCATTTGCCCTACATGCCTATCGCACTTCAGTACGCACTTCCACAGGGGCAACCCTGTTTTCTTTTGTATATGGCATGGAAGCAGTGCTGCCTATTGAAATAGAGATTCCCTCCTTGAGGATTTTGGCAGATGTTAAGCTAGATGAAGCCGAATGGATACAAGCCAGAATCGACCAGCTTAATCTCATCGACGAGAAGCGCATGACAGCCATCTGCCATGGTCAACTAACCAGAAGCGGCTGAAGAGGGCCTTTGATAAGAAAGTTCGCCCATGATACATCAAAGCAGGAGATCTGGTATTGAGGAAAATTCAGCTAACTCACGTTGATCCAAGGGGAAAATGGGCATCGAACTATGAGGGTCCGTATGTAGTGAAGAAGGTTTTCTCCGGAGGAGCTTTGATCCTATCAACCATGGACGGTGATGATCTTCCATCCCCAGTGAATTCAAATGCAGTTAAAAAATATTATGCCTAAAAGATAGACTCGGTGGACCAAATAGAAAATCCACGCAAAAATGGGCGTCCTGGTGGACCATAAAAAGAAATGGTTCAGGCAAAAATTAGGGACATAAACAAAATATATATATATATATATATATATATATATATATATATATATATATATATATATATATATATATATATATATATATATATATATATATATATATATATATATATATATATATATATATATATATATATATATATATATATATATATATATATATATATATATATATATATATATATATATATATATATATATATATATATATATATATATATATATATATATACTGGTAGGCTGAAAACCCAAAAGGGCAGCCTATGCAAAAGTTAGGGATTTCAAAAGGCAAAACTGCATCTTGAAAAGACATACAAACTTTCCTCCATTAACATTAAGCTCTTCCTGGAAGAGATCAATTCAATCGTTGCACTCAAAAGCAAGGCATGAAGGGTCTTTAGAGACATATGGGTCATAGCGGAGTTAAAACTCGACAGGAACCGTTTTCAACATTGCCGTTGTATTTTATTTCTCTTTCAAAGCAATTACCTCATTTAGGAATTGCCTCCTTTTGTAATTTTCCTATTTATGGGTTTTCATCAATAAAAATTACATTCATCAAAGAATTTCTGTTTCTATTTGCTTACCATATGTTTGCAAGATTTGTTTATTTGGTGATAAGTATTGCGCATAATAGCATTGTGGTAGAATGAATTAAAGGATTACTTACTCTCTTAGGGTAACTAAAGGGTGACCACGACTCCAAGAAGTATGTGGGGACACCATTTAAAATCTTGATATGACTTGACAGAGACAAAGTCGTCAAACCCAGAAGAAACTGGCTCTGAGTTGAAAGTCTTAGCATCTCCAAGACTCGTTTGCATCATGAAAAAATGATGTCGGGAAGTCGAACTTGTTCCCTCATCCAATCCAAAGCCCAATCATACTTGGCACTTTTTGTGTTGAAACTATCTCTGACTGGTATCTTTCACCTTATATATCCTCGTTCCCCGGCAAGCCCAACCATGCTTGGCATGACTGTCACTCCAGACCCTCTCATATTCCCAGCATTAAGCATCATTTACATCATGTGCATACCAGAACCATAACATACTTCCCCGGCTCTTGCATCTCCGCGCTCTAGCATTTACATTTGCATTTTCATTTATTATGGAACATCATTATCATCAAGTATTAGCATACTCAGGTCAAAGTCCAGGATCACTCTCGCAGATTCTCCAAGATCATTAACAGCCCAGTCAGGGGCATTTTTTTGCAATACCTTGGGTTTTCCCTCATGAAATTCAAGGATATCAAATCAAGGTTCCACCCAACCAGGGGCAGCTTTCTCAAGACCATGGGCATCTCCCATGTTGTTATTTCAACCTTGTGGTTGATAAGATGTCAAAAGCAAGGTTCAGCCCAGTCAGGGGCATTTTCTACAAGACCGTGGGCATTCCCCGCGAAGCTGTTCAACCTTTTGTTGAGCAGACCAGATAGAGTTCAAGCAAAACTCCACCTATTCAAGGGCATCTTCTTCAAAATTCATGGGCGTTCCTCATGAAAGTTATTGCAACCTTTTGTTGTCAAAGCTATGATCCCAAAACAAGTCAGCGGATGTTCCCCAACGAGCTATCTCTAGCAGATTTGACCTTTTGTCAAATGTCTTGCTATCATCCTTTTGGTGATAGTTAAACCCGTCAGTTCAGTATAACCTACATCCTTTGGGTGTTGGTTGCCTTCAAAATAGGGAAGTTATTATCATCCTTTTGGTGGTAGTAACTTATAAGTTTCGCTCCATCATACTTTTTGTGATGGGTCTGACATCCTTTTGGTGTCATGACGTGCGAATGTTCTCCATTATCCTTTTGGTAATGGATCCCCTACATCCTTTCTGGTGTCAGGGTTGTACGTGTTTCGCTCCATCATCCTTTTGGTGATGGGCCTGACATCCTTTTAGTTCCAGAACGTGCAAATGTTCTCCATTATCCTTTTGGTAATGGATCCCCTACATCCTTTTGATGCTAGGGTTGTGCTCGTGTCACTCTATCATCCTTTTGGTGATGGGCCTATCATCCTTTTGGTGCCAAGTTATGCAAGCATTCTCCATTATCCTTTTGGTAATGGAACCCTACATCCTTTTGTTGTTAGGGTTTTGTTGTGCATCTCTCTCTATCATCCTTTTGGTGATAGTAGCCAGTGTGAGTTTCGCTCCGTCATCCTTTTGGTGGGGGGTCTGTGATCTCGTTGATGTCAGATTGTGCGAGTGTGTTGCTCTACCATCCTTTTGGTGGTAGTAGCCGTTGTGTGTGTTTCGCTTTGTCATCCTTTTGGTGATAGATCTGTCACCCTTTTGGTGCCAGATTGTGCGAGTATTGCTCTATTATCCTTTTGGTAATGGGCCCCTTACATCCTTTTGATGTCAGAGCAGTGTGTGTGAGTGTACTATCACCCTTTTGGTGATAGGTCTGTCACCCTTTCGGTGTCTGATTGTTTCAGTTATCATTCTTTTGGGTGATAATGACCTTTGCAGTTATTTAGTGTCTACTCGAGGTTTGACTTTGATGTGTTACTTCACTTCCCAAGCACTTCATTTATTTTCGAGCAAATTCGGGGTCTTCTTCATATCTAATTGTCTTCTACCTTAAAAGTTTGAACGCTGCAGCAGTTCATCTTACCAAATTCAAGCTATTTAGATAGGGGCATCTGTCATACCCCAAATTCGTCCTACTTGTATAACTTTTGTGTGTGTGTTAGGCTTTAACATCCATATCATTATCATTAGTATTAGCATTTACATCCTCATGAGTGTGTGATTCAAGCTCTGGACGGGAGAATTCAAAGGATTTTGACTTAGCTCGAGAGGTCACTTTTCTGAAGGCAGGTTGAGTTTATTTCTCAAGCTTGTGGTTCCCTAAAGTCTCAAAGAGCTCATGTGATACCAGCATACCTGAATTTCATCCGGGTTATGGTCAAGCATTGAAGTCAACAACATATCCTTGGAAATTGAGGAATTTGGGCTAAAAGTCAAACTGCACAGTGGAAAGTCAACACTAGACTTTTTAGGTCAAATCTTTATTCATCATGTCGAATATGATTAAGAAGGATTGGGATTAAGAATCGTCAAGATATCCATCAAAAGTCAAGAATTTGGAAAATTTGTCATTTATGGAAAATTTAGGTTTTTAAAGAATTTCCATTTTTGGAAAGTTCTAGCTTAAAGTCAATTAACTTCATGGCCATTTTGCTATATGCTCAAGACTTTATCTCATTTTTCTTCCAACATCAAAGTTGGTACGTGTCTTCAAAAATTTCTTTCTATGTAAAGAATTCCAACATTGGATGAGAATTCCCCGAGTTATGCTGTTGCAATGTTGGTTTTTGGAAGTTGGCAAAGTATATTTCTAACTTAGGATTTTCTCAAGTATTTTTTGGGCACATAATTTCAAGATCATTTTCCACTTGATTTCAAACATTTCCTTAAGAAGCATTCAACATAAGATATATTCCCCATCATCCAAGTCTTCAAAGAAAAAAGTTTGAGATCTCTCCTTTTTGCACCATTCCTCACCAATTTTAATCTCACCAAATTCCATGCATGAACTTGATTTTTTGCTTGCATGAGGTTGATGACTTTTTTTGGCACAAAGAGATTTTTCATGCAACATAACACTATTTATCACATTTTCTACCACCATAATAGCACTTTTCTTTACGTAGAGTGAACCAACACACCCATGTACTCATGCACCATATTTTGAAACAAATTGTCATACTTGAAAATTTACAAAAATCACACAAAACACTTGCTCACAAATTGATCTCTTGTGCTGGATATTCACACATTACTCATGTACCATTTATGCTCTAAATCATCACTCAATACACCCTCATGCATGCCAAATTCGGATCTCACCTCACACCCACTCAAAATGGTCAAATTTTCAAACAACCTTATTTCTTTGGTTTGGGCCACAAAGTCATGACAACCCATCATATAAATGTGATGCAAACCATAAACAAGGGAGGAGAGCCTCATTTTCACAAGTTTAGAACAAAAATATCTCTTTCTCTCTCAAGAACATACATTTTCGTTTTTGGATTCTACTACAAAGTTTCTTCCTTTTTAGGTCCATTCATCATCCTTGAGGTATCTAGAAGGTAAAGGGACATTTTTCTTCAAGCTTTGCTCAAGAAACAAGTGCTAACGGAGCTTTTTGGCTAGGTAACGACTTGAATCTTTTCAATCTTTGTTATGCATCATTTTAAGTTCATTTGGTTGCTAGAAGCATGAGAAAGCATGTGATGAAATCCTATCATGTTTAGGTTCTGTTTATGCATGGATATATGATGTTTCAATTTTTGACACTTACTTTGTTGCTTGAGTTCATGGAGTTTTAATGGTTGTTTTTAGTTGTTATTCACATATTTGAAACATACACAAAAAATCCTTCAAAATGGTACCCATGTTGTCTTGATTTGTTGAAGTGGAAATTTGTGTGCACTACTTTCATGGCTATTTTTCTTGACCTTAGAGGATTATTTAGAATTTTTTAACCATATTTTTGAAATCAACGCGAAAAACGGAAGGGGGAGGTGATCTCGGAAACCGCTACCGGCAGCATCCACCGCCACCGGCGGCGGCCGGCGCCTTTCTAGCGAGTCCCCGCGGTGGCTCCACCACCGGACAATGGACTGTATAAAGGGGAGGGGGTGGTCCGATTTTCCCTTTGGTCTTTTGGAGAAGATGAACTTTTTTTTTGTCTTATTCCTATTTTATTTTTAGTCACTTAAGTATTTTGTCCAATTGATAAATGTTACATTGTCACATTATTTTTCTTTCTATTCATTTTCCTTTTTTATTTTATTTTTAATAAATAGACATTGGGTCTGCTTGCTTTCTGCACCCCTGCTTTGAGCCCAGTGGTGATTCTGGGCTAGTTATTTTGTTGAATAAACCACTGTTCTTTCCTTTAGACTACCTTCTTTGCATTTTGTTTTGTTTTTCTTTTTAACTTTTCGTTACTTTTAAAAACACAAAAAATATTTTTATTTTTGTTTAGGATATTAAGATAATTTCCATAGTTTTTATTTTTATTTTTAATTAATTT
This sequence comes from Lathyrus sativus, assembly GCA_963859935.3. Lineage (NCBI taxonomy): Eukaryota > Viridiplantae > Streptophyta > Magnoliopsida > Fabales > Fabaceae > Lathyrus > Lathyrus sativus. The sequence continues at coordinate 172,759,208 of OZ012737.1, forward strand.
TGTTATTTTATTTGATTTTCTCTTGAGGAAGTACTTTCTTTGATACCTTTGTTAAAAGGTTGAGGAATTGAGTGACTTCTCCTTAACATTTGAAGATAATTTTTTTTTGCCACAGTAAGGACATTGGTTAGGGATCATATAATGTTAATTAGAGCTTGGTTGAAGTTACCTAAGGTGACTTACCATTTTCCATACCCTCGATCATCTTCCATTTCTTAACCTAGTTTGCATTGATCATATGTTTTGAACATGCTCCTTAGCTTATTTTCTTCCCATCTTTTGCATGCACTTAGATAAGTCTTTGAAATTAAGTTTTCATATTTTTTGGGATTTTATTAACCTGTTTTTGCTATTTTATTCGATGACCTCTTTAAGGTTATTCTTATTGCATTGTGTTTGAGCTACGTGTCTAGTCTATGGATCCTTTAACCTAGTTAAAGTTGATTATAGACCATGGCATTTTGGCAAATGATAAATTACTGCCTTGAGGTCAATTTTGCTTTGGTTTCTTGATCACTTGATATTTTTTCCATTTATGGTGTATTTTACAAGTTTAGCATGTTTAGAATGTTCCAATTGTGTGCACCTTGAACTAGTCTTGCATTGTTGTCTCTATACATGTGCTAGAAGTTGCTCTATGATATTTGCATGTTATGAATGAGATGTGTGACTTGCTGCCCCTTGCATTTATGCAACCATTTCATGCTCATTTCGTCGCACACACATGGCTTTCTCTTGGGCTACCTGACAAGAGACCATTTATTTCTCGCAATCCCTTGTATTTTGTATGTATCCCTCTCTCGTTACCATGTAATATCTTAGTTCTTTTCATGCTTACTTGCTAATTGCTAAGAAAGATAAAAACTAACTAGTCTGGAGCATATTTTCAAAATAAAGAACAAATAAAGCTTGATCCAACGTCAAGCCATTTTCAAACTCTTTTTAACTTGAAACACCTTAGGGTTTCACCTCTCTCGCACCACATCACTAAACCTTGTATGTTTTCAATCCCCATAAGTCGATTTCTTCGCGCATCGACATCAACCTCCCATGTTATACACACCACCTCATCCTTTCAAAACTTATTTTCAAAGCCTTTTTCTCTTAAAACCTTGGTCTCGTATCAAGTGCATTTTCAATCTCTTTTCCTAATAAAACTTGAATGGTCGTGGAGTGGTTAGGCATAGACCTTATCCTATCCCGAGTCCTTGACATTACCGTTAGGGTTCACTATCGCGAAGCACTTACCATTCACGATCAAAAAACATTTTAATAAGAGAATAAATTTCTCTTTGTATTGAACTAAAGAGAGAGGATTGAGTGTAGACTTCTTCCTCTCCGAGTTTCAGGATACTCACTATACAATGTGTGGTCTCGATACTCGTCTTTAAATACAAAGACGCGACTCTATTCACCCCACCATTTTCATAACAAAACATTGAGATAAAGAATTGGGTACTACCCGCAAGGGGTTACTATCCGAGGACCTATTTCACCCCTAAAAACAATTCCCACAAATCAAATGTGACATGTTGCCTCGAATGGCGAAAATTTTTTTCGAAAAGGATATGTTACGTTTGTTCTACCGCAAATAGGTAACGCCTAAGTCTCCAACGAGCGAGCAACATTACACCTAAACTGCTAGAATGTGCTACGTTAACATCATCCACAAAAACACCGATTAACAAGTTTCACCAACTACGTTTCTCTGATTTCTCATGCCAGATGAGAATACGTAGGCACAAGACAGTGATGTCTTGGCGAGCACTCTTCTTTCTTTTCCACCCTTTCCCAGAAGGACATGCTATGTCCGTTCTACCGCAAACAGGTAATTCCTAAGTCTCCAACGAGCGAGCAGCAATACACCTAAACTGCTAGAATGCGTATGTTAGCATCGTCTACCAGAACTTTCTAGAAAATCGTAGGCCGAACTACGGCTGCTCTTATTCTTTACTTATTTTAAGTAAAGATACGAAGGCACAAGGGCCACAATCCTTGTCGAGCACATTCCCCTCCTTTATCCTTAGTCCCCCGAACTACGTTGACTCTAACTTTCTCATATCTGTTGAGAATACGTAGGCCTATGAGTCCTATCGAGTCCTTCTTCCTCCTTTTATCTTCTCCCCCTTTATCTCTCCTTTCCCTATTTCTAACCTCTCTTGGAAAACTCTTTATAGAAATATCTTTAAGCAAATAACTTCACACATAGACAAACAAACGGTTCCCATCGAATACGATGGATGCGAGGGGTGCTAATACCTTCCCTTCGCATAACCGGCTTTTGAACCCATTCTTTGGTCGCGAGACCATCTTATCTGTTCTTTTCTTAGGGTTTTCTCGATGTTTTCCCTTCCACTCATGGGATATATAAAGTTCGACGAAGAGTCTTCTATCTTTTCATTCTCGCCTCTCCGTCGTTGCATTTTTTTAGTAGCGACAATGATGAGTTGGTAAGCATATTTTATGACCGAAGCAGAGAAACTCAAAGAGTGCATTCGGAAGAAGACCCTTTGACTGTTATATTGTATTTTCATATCACATTTTGAGACTGATGTACTTATCTTGATGAACGTGCTCTCATTTTCTTGTACTTGGTTCTCAATGAATAAATAAAAAGCTTTCTCTATTCTCTAAATTATGCAATTTGTATCGTCAACTCATGATTCTCTCACAATAATACCTAATGATAACTATAAAGTATTAAAGGTCCCTTGAACATAAATCATTCAGGCATTATGCATACATCATTCATGCATCATTCTTGCATATCATGGACCCAAATGAGGACTTACCGCTTGGCTCTTTTTTTTCCCGAGCAGATCACTTTGTCAAGATGACTTCTCGACATCAGTACAATACATGCAACAACAAAAGACTGATCATGGAACAGTTGCAAGCTGACATGGTCAAAATAAGGAACCAGATGAGGGCCCAGATGGGTCAATTCATGGAGGCAATACAAGTCATGGCGCAGGGAGAAGAAGAATTAAAATTTATGGTTCTAAGGCCTACTATCGTCATCCCTGAGCCTGAGGTGGGAAATCAAGGTCAAGGAAATAATCCTTCAATGGGTGGTGTTCTTAATGGTAATAATCCTCCAGGAACAAGTACAAATCCTCCAAGAACAGGTACCAATCCTCTAGAAACTCGTACTAATCCTCTGAGAGCTGGTACTAATCCTCCTCATGTTGCTGTTCAGATTCCCGTTCCTACTGGGATTCCTGTGCCTAATCTCGAGATGGACAATCATGAGGACCTGTTCTCTGTGCATGTTGTTGATATAGGATTCCCCACTGAGGCTGAAAGAAAGTACAAAATGTTGGAGGAGAGGATGAGGGCCATGGAGTGCCACAACACTCTGGGTCTAGACATTGCTTCGACAACACTCTGGGTGTCAGGTGTAAGAATTCCCCCAAAATTCAAAGTACCTGACTTCAACAAATATAGGGGGACAACTTGACCAAAAACTCACATCAAGGCCTATTGCAGAAAAATGGCAGCATACTCCGATTATGAGAAATTACTGATGCACTTCTTCCAGAACAGCCTAGCTGGGGTATCCTTGGAGTGGTACATGCAACTCTAGAGGACCTATATTTGCATCTGGAGGGAACTGGTGTCACAGTGAGAATTAGATATCAAGCTATTGGTTAGCTTGAATCACAAATCATTTTTCACCACCGATCTTTAATTTATCTAAGGGAGGGGAAAAAGAACGAATAACCCATAAACATGCAATGCAAAAACAAAGCAAAAATGAATCTAAGGTTCGGGGGTTGGTTATACCTAGGGAAGGTGCTAGCGTGCTAAGTATATGTAGTACTCTACAGGAACTTCTTGTTTTAATGTGTTATTTTTTATTTTGTCTACTAAGGATGAAAAGGAAAAAGGAGACCTAAGGTGTTATTCCTAAGTATGCTCACCAAGACATCGCATCTTGTGCCTACGTATCCTAACGGGAATAGAATCAGAGCATCCGTAGTTCCCCTAAAGGGATTGAGGAAATCTTGACTATAGCCAAGGTTCCAAGGGGATAAGTGTAACACCCCGATTCTGAATTTCCCATTTTTGTTGAGTCTTTTAATTCATTATGATTGATTACTCTTTTAATTGTGGAATTTGAACATTAATATGTTATGTGTGCTTATTATGTTATTTTATTATTCGGAGAGTTTTGGGAATTAATTAGAGGGTGTTTTAGATAATCCTTAATTAGTAGATATTTGATAGGAATAAAATAGAAAGAGTATAAGTGGAAATAGAGAGAAAAGAAAAGAGATAGAAAGAAATAGAAAGGAAAGAAGAAGAGAAGAGAAAAGAGGAGGAATAGGAGAAAACCTAGAATTATCAAGAATCAAACTTCTAAGCTTCGATTAATCGGGTAAGGGTGTGAAACTTTATTATTCTTTCGATGTGTATGATTATGTATGTTTCTATTGGTTTGCTTTTGGATTGGGGAGAGTTTTGCTCATTTTCCGTTTTAGGTCGAATTTGAGTAAATCGTTAAAAATCGAGTTTTCACGGTTAAGAATGAGAATGAGTGGTAGAATTTAGTTGAGGGACATTGGACTAAGCTGCTGAGACGAGTTGGGATTGAATCGGGTAGATTTCGATGAGTTTCCAGAGTTTTTTTGGACAGTGAGGATTCTGAGTTCGCAGACCCTCGCTAGCACGTTCGCTAGGCGAGCGGGTCGTGAGCATTCGCTGGGCATTCGATGTGGCGAGCCAGTAGCGAACGGTCCCAGACTTGGGCAAAATGGTTTTGGGTGTTCTTCGCTGGTAGCGAAGGGGGTAGCGAGCATTTCCTGGGCATTTGCGATGACGAGTGGGGTAGAGAATCAAGTCAGAGGCTTCTGTTTGCCTTCGCGAGCACGTCCGCTAGGCGAACAGGAAGCGAGTACTCGCCAAGGTTTCGCTAGGCGAATAGGGTAGCAAGCGTAGCAGGATGTTATTTTCTTGTGTTTTCATTTCCATGTTGATTATTCGATTCAAGTGTGTTTAATCCTTCGTATTATGCATATTTGTGTGTGTGATATGAAATGATGTGGGTAGCCGTATGGCGTGAATCCTAGACTGTGAATCGTGAAGTGTGAAATGTGGCTGTTTGGCAATTTTGTGCAATTGTTTGAGTTGAGTGAAAATGCATGATTATATATTCGTGTATGTGTATGTGTTTCAAGAATGTATGAAGTCATTTTGTTTATGAAGCATCATGATTGCATTTTGTGTGTCTGATCCCGCGTAGGATCTGCAGAAACCTCGTGTGCCCTTGTGGGGTGTGAGCGATGGTTTGTCTTTGATCCCTAGGAGGATCTGCAGAAATGATCGTGTTCCCTTGTGGGGTGTGAGCGATAGTTTATATTGATTCCGTGGAGAATCTGCAGAAAGATTATATGCCCTTGTGGGGTGTGAGCAATCGGATTGTGTGCCTGTGTGGGGTGTGAGCAATCCTGAAACACCGTGTGCCCATGTGGGGTGTGAGCAATGGTTGAACATCGTAGGCCCGACGGGGAGTTACTTCGGTAATGAGCGATGGTTCCATTTGGTTCTTCAATTGAACCTGCTGAATAAGTCGGTACCCGCATTTGCATCTGCATAGAGTCGTGAGTCGGTCTCCATGCGTGCATTATTATCTTCATATGATATATTGGTGTAATGAACATAATTGTGTATGTTTATGTGAAATATGTGAATGATTGGTGAAATATATATGCGTTGCAATGTATGTATGATCGAAATGTGATGTATTGCGGTGAGAAATGTAGTATGTGTATCCTATGTTGGTGTGTGTGTATATATATATATATATATATATATATATATATATATATATATATATATATATATATATATATATATATATATATATATATATATATATATATATATATATATATATATATATATATATATATATATATATATATATATATATATATATATATATATATATATATATATATATATATATATATATATATATATATATATATATATATATATATATATATATATATATATATATATATATATATATTATATGCATTGTCTGTTATGATAATGTTTCTCACCCTTCTGCTGTTTTATGATGCTCTATGAGGCATTGTAGAGTAGGTTGGCTGGAGGTCTTTAGCGAAGCGTGGTTTCATTCTTTTTGGTCGGTTGGCTCTGATATGTAGCATCGGGTAGTTAGGAATTCTTCTAGGTTCTTTTGTGATACATCTGTGTATGTATCTGCTGGAATGTTTTCTAAACATGATTTATGACTTGAATTAAACTGTTGATGTATACGATGTTTATATGAATGAAGTGATTCAATGTTTAGATGTTTCTGCTTTTATTCTAAATATTGATGTGTGAGTTTTAAGGACTAAGTTCCTTTGTAGTGATTTACCCTTTGTTGCATATCTTTATGAGCAGGTGTTGTATGTGTTTTGAATTTCCTAGATAATGTGACGTACCGCTTTTATACTATGTGTTAATTCATACTCTGATGTAAAATTTTTATTATTGTGCCTAAATGATTTAATTGTTTATTTGGGGAGTATAGAAAGGGGGTGTTACAATAAGGTTTGTTGGTTGATTCTAGGAGAAGAGACAAGTCGTCATCTTAAGGAGAATACTCGACTTAACCACCATAAACATGCGAAAGACGGTCTTTGCATTGCTTTGAGAGAAAGGCTCCAACTCGGATTTAATCAAAGAGTATGCCACATACCTCTCTCAAGCAGAAAATATTCTACATCTTTCTCGATTATATTATGGGATAGGAGAATTATATCTCGATTACATAGATGAATCATGTCTGATTCTCTTGAGGGAGAAAGGGAACTAATTGTAAGTTGTCTAAGAATTGAAATCTAAAGGGAAACTAAACTAATTCTATGACCTAAGGTTGATATTAAAAGGAAATAATCCTAATGTTAACCGAAGTTAAATTAAAACCAAATATCCTAAGGGATTATGGGAATCACGCAGGCATGCAATAAGTATCATGAATTATCATTAGGTAATGCCTTAAAATTAGGGCAATAGAGCAATTTGCAAAATTCAATTAGGAAAACCTTAAATAAACATCCGCTAATTTAGTTTAAAAATCTAACCAAAAACTTAATTGAAAAGCTAAACAACATTAACTCAAGTTAACCAGACACTTAGACCAAGAAATGATCCTACACTCAAATCAATGATTAATCACGAATTGTAATTAGAAATATGTCATAAATTTTAGTTAATTAAAATTATTAAACACTTAATCACAAATTAAAATAAATAAAACTTAGAAAGAAAAAAATATAATAAAATAAAACATAAAATAAAAAAATGAAAAATAAAAATATGTAGGATATGGGCTCGGCCCATTCATGAGAAGAAATTCCTTGGAAAAAAACTATTGGGCCTAGGGTTGTTAAGCCCATGACATAAAAAAGTCTGATGTAAGTTGTTAGTTTTATTATTGGCAGCTATTTTGGTAAAACTTGATGTTATCACAAGATGTCTTGACATGTGATCCTAACATTTTGCAGGTAATTCCTTTTGATGTTGCAGGGTTTAGTTCATGATGTCAAGTATGATGTCCTGACATATGTTTACTGAACGTTCAGTCAGAATGTTATGTTTTGTCTGTTGCGTTTTTGTGCAACCTTTTGGGCTTTTCTAGTAATAGATTTTTGCTGGTGCAAATCAACGTGGAGATCTTCTTTAAACAAAAGAGTTTCTGATGTATAATTCGTGGAGTAATTATGGAATCTTTTATCCTATTTTCGTGCAGAAAATCTTGAGAAGATTTGAAGTTTGATTTGATAAAATCTGATTTGGTTCTATTTCTATATCGTTAATTATGAAAAGATTTGAAGAATTATCTAATTCGATTTTATCAAATTAGAGTTAGTTTTTTCTAATGCCCAAGCCCATACAAAGTGTTTCTATATAAAGATTGTACACTCCTATTTGAAGATTAGAGAAGCTAGGGTTGTGAGTGTGCATTGCTTAAGGAATAGGGTTTTTACCTTCGTGTGTTTTTGTTATTTGTGAGCCATTCATTCATCATTTTGATGTGTGAATTGGACTGAGTTCTTTGAGTTGTAAGTTGCCACTCTAAGCTTTTAAGCACGAGTGCATTGTTCTTGAATAAAGCTTTTAAACAAGATCAAGTGTTGTCCTTGAAGTGTGTCTTCTACTTTTTAATCTTCTGTTTTTATCACTACTGTGATTGAGGGGTAGTGAGAGGTGTCTCTTATCTGAGAGTGTCTTAGATAAAAATTACACGGGTAGAGATTAGGTGCGAAGATTCTAAACTAGAGAGAGTTTTCTGAAAATCTTCAAACTAATTATGTTTAGTGAATTACCTTCCTGGCTTGGTATCCCCCAGACGTAGGTGTGTTTACACCGAACTGGGTTAACAATTGCTTGTGTCTCTTTACAACTGTTAATTGCATTTTATCTTGTTCATATATTGGTAATTGTTCATATATTAGTATCGTGACATCTCTTTCGACATCACATATTTGATACCAGAATTTCAATTGGTATCAGAGCAGGCATCCTGCTCTGGCTCTGGTTGAGATCTAAGGACAATACTTTCTGGTACTATGGATAAAGAAGAAGGATTTGTGAATAGACCACCTATTCTGGATGGAAATAATTATGATTATTGGAAACCTCGCATGGTGGCCTTCTTGAAATCATTGGATATTAAGGCTTGGAAAGCTGTCATAAAAGGATGGGAACACCTTGTGACTGTTGGGAAAGATGGAAAAGCTATATCTGACCTGAAGCCTGAGGAAGAATGGATTAAGGAGGAGGATGAATTGGCTCTTGGAAATTCTAAAGCCTTGAATGCCTTGTTCAATGGAATTGATAAAAATATATTCAGATTGGTGAATAATTGTGAAGTTACCAAAGATGCTTGGAGATACTCAAAACTACTCATAAAGGTACTTCTAAGGTAAAGATGTCAAGACTTCAATTGCTAACTACCAAATTTGAAAACTTAAGGATGAAAGATGATGAAATCATACATGATGTTCATATGAATATCCTTGAAATAACTAATGTTTCAAGTGCCCTAGGTGAAAAGATGTCAGAAGAAAAGCTTGTAAGAAAGATACTCAGATCTCTTCCCAAGAGATTTAATATGAAAGTAACTGCCATAGAAGAAGCTCAAGACATCTACAAGATGAGGGTGGATGAACTTATTGGATCTCTTTTAACCTTTGAAGTGGGGATAAGTGAAAAATATGATAAGAAGAAGAGCATAGCCTTTGTGTCCAATACTGAAGATGGAGAGGATGAATGTGATGTGGATACTGACAAAAGCTTATGCAATGCTATATTGCTCCTCAGAAGATAGTTTAAAAAGGTAATGAAGAGGATGGACATGAAGTCAAGACCAAATGTCAAGAACAACTGATATGACACCATCAGGTCTAATGATTTTGGTAGAAGAACAAGGTCTGAAGAAAAGTCCACTCAAAGCAAAGGGATTCAGTGCCATGGATGTGAAGGATTTGGTCACATTAGAGATGAATGCCCTACTTACCTCAAGAAACAAAAGAAGAGCCTAGCTGTATCTTGGACTGATGAGGATTCTGAAAGTGATCATGAAGAAGAATCTGCTAAACATGTGACTGCTTTGACTGGGAAGTATGACTCTAATGAAGACTCTAGTGATGATGAATTAACCTTTGAAGAACTTGCAGCTTCTTACAAAGAGCTGTGTCTCAGAAGTGAAGAAGTATGTCATCAAGGAGAGAAGCAGAATAAACATATAATTAGACTAAAGGCTGAAAAGAAAGAGCATCCTAAAACTATCTCAAAATTGAATGATGAAGTTACATTGTTGAATTCCCAACTTGATCAAATGTCCAAGTCTGTTAGAATATTGAACAGTGGAACTGACACTTTAGATGAAATCCTTCAGGTTGGAAACAAGGCAGGAGACATGACTAGGATAGGGTTTGATGGAGAAAAGAAACCCTCTTCAGACTGTAGTCCCTCTTCACACCATAGTCCTTCTGGGCCTAAGCGAAATATGTCACATCATATGTCTCAACATCATGGCAGAGGACAACCCAACCACCCAAGAGGAAGATTCCAAAGATGGAGATGTCATTACCGTGGACGCTTTGGTCACATTAAACCTTTCTGCTTCAAGCTGCATTGATATCCTAAACCTATTCCTCAACCTAGACCCAATCACAACATTCCTTCTAATAGGAAGTAATTGGTTCCTAGAGTTGCTGCTACCAGTTTGATAGTTCATATGTCTCTCAGAGTCTCAGCTAAAGAAGATTGGTATTTTGACAGTGGGTGCTCCAGACACATGACAGGAATTAAAAATCTCTTACTAGACATCAAATCCCATTCTACTAGCTATGTGACTTTTAGTGATGGAGCGAAGGGTGAAATCAAAGGGGTTGGAAAACGAAAGTGCTCAGGAGTTCCAAACCTTGATAATGTGTTGCTGGTTAAAGGATTGACTGCCAACTAGATTAGCATCAGTCAACTGTGTGAGTCAAAGATTCAATGTAAACTTCACTAAATCTGAATGCTTGGTTATTGTCGCATCACTGCGAAGAGGGGCCGGAAAAGACAGAAGAGTCGCCATTGTTCGTTATTTATCCAAAAGAGAGGGAAAAGAAACGATCAGAGAAAACCTATGTAAAAGGGAAAAGACATGTCATCGCAACCAAATCTTAGGTTCGGGAGTCGGTTACACAAACGGAAGGTATGAGCACCCCTCACGTTCGTTGTACTCAACAGGATCCACGCTTGTTGTCTATCTAAAAGGGTGTTAATCTATCAAGAGGCTGGCTCACAAGGATAAAAGAAAAGAAAAGAGACTCGATAGAGCATCACCGCTCTATGCCTACATACTCCCTCGTGCAATGGGAAAGTCAGAGTCAACATAGTTCAGAAAACTACGGGTGAAGGGGGGAAGGTTGCTCGCCAAGACATCGTCGTCTTGTGCCTACGTATCCTCGCCTGGTACGAGAAATCAAAGAAAACATAGTTCGGGCTGACACGACCACAGATTGGTTAAGTGTTTTAATTGAGTAGGGCTAACCTTCGTTCTAGCAGTTAGGGGCGATGCTTGTTTGCGATAGAACCAAGACTTAACACACTCTTTCTGAAAATGATTTGCAGACAATCCCGAAGGATAAAAAGTTTGATGTTTTGTTTTGTGTTTTTTTTAAACAAGAATTTAATTGAGTTAAGTTTGTAACCCATGTTGCACTAAAGACTATGACTCGAGAGCGAATGCGTCGCATATCTCCCAAAGGGCATACGCTAAACGCTCTAGACAGATTGAGAGGAGCCCCCCCCCCCCCCCCCCCAACTATCATTCCTCAAGTACTTAAGGCTCGTAGCGTACAATGTAACACCCCAAATTTAATTGGAATATTTTAATTAATTTAGTTAATTGAGAATATTCGTATTTTGGTGGTTTTCGGTGGTTTTGTGGATTATTGGGAATTATGCATTTTTGGATTATTTATTTAATTAATAGTATACAATATGGAAATATTAGTATTATTATTAGTTAAAATAAATATAAGTGAAATAAGGGTAATTTGGGAATTAAGAGGAGTTAGTAAGGGTGTTATGGGAAAAGCCCAAGTGTGTGGCCCAAGACTAGGTTTGACAAAAAGGAATTCTGAACGAAATTAAGATTCATTTTATTAATCGTGAAAGTATTGAGGCCAGAGCTCTGAGGAGAAGATTGGAGACAGGAGCTTCGAGAGATTCCCTGAAAGATTGAGAAGGCTTTGATCGACAACTAAGGTATGGGGAGTATAGCCTTTCATAATTTTCCATGTGTGACTTTCAGTGTATTTAAGGTTAATTTAAGGGTTTAAGAGTTTTGAGGCGAATAATGAGAAAAAGGGATTTTTGGCCTTCGTGGCCTAAATCAATCATTGAGAATTTTAACCGTAGGGATTTATTTGGGAAAAAGGGAAAGGTAGGCCTTCATGGCCAAAACCTTGAATTGTTATATGTCTAACCCTGAAGGGATAAGAATATTTGATAGTGAGTAACTCTGATGCCTTAGGGTGTAATTGAAGGAAAATTTGTGATTTAGGGCATGAATATGTTACGGGATTGGCCTAGTAAACCGTAGGTTTTGTGCCTTTATTGCCGTAAGACCTTATGGATGATTTAGAGATGTTTTGGGGGAATTGGGAAAGTGAATCATATGGCATTTTGGGTTGATTTAGGTTCTGGAGCGTAATAGCGTTTTGTTGTCCGTCACGACTGTTCATGTTTTCGGTCAAAATCGTTTTGGACGTAACTTTTGATCCGTAAGTCTGTTTTGGCCCCCGTTTAAAGTGTTGAAAAGCTAATGAACAGGGATATAACATAGTATAGATAAGGGAATTGGTTTCCCAATATTTTTATATCTAATTATGTTTGAGAATTCAATTGTGTATATGTTCTATTAATGAATCATGTTCTGGTTCAGTGATGTCTTGATGTTTTAATGTTGCAATTTTCCTGATGAATTGCCATGAGGGTAACTGTGATAATATGTCATAATATGATGAATTAACATGAGTAGGACTGTGAAGTTTATGTGATTAATAGGCGATAGTATGAGAATTACTGCGAGTATAATTATGAATTAATATGTGATAATATGTGATAATATGATGAATTGATATGAGTATGACTGTGAGTGCTATGTGATTTGTATATGATTATATGATGATTTCTATGATGTATGATGATGATTATTATGATTATATGATGACATGATGTATGATGATGATTATTATGATGAACTATGATGACATGACGTATAATGATGATTATGATGATGAGCTATGACGTTTAATGATGATGAATATGATGAATGATGATGCACCTATGATGTTGTTATGAGGATGATTTGTGACGTGTGCATCATGCATTTATGTGCATCCGGACTTCAGTTCAGGACCTCGATTACTTTGGCTTCAATCCCATTGTGTGGATGTGAAGTGTTTTGATGTGCTCCGGTTCTCAAGTAGAATCGATCCTATTTATGGGGATCTATCGATCCCATTGTGTCAACTCTTCACTTATAAGGAATTTGACTTCAAGATGTGAATCAAAAATTTTCTTTATGTCATATTACACCAGCCCATAAAATTTCATGACCATTGGATCAAGGGTTGAGGAGTAATTGCAAAAGTCGGGAATTAGGGTTTTGGAAGGGGCAAGACCATAACTCCTCAACCACACATCTAATTGAGTTGGTTCAAAGCTCATTGGAAAGATCTTGACAAGTCCTACAAAAGTCCCAAAGTGGTCCATGATCATAAAATGCATATATTTGGAGTTATGACCAAATTCATTTCAAGAAGGGAAATAACTTATAAAAATTCTAAGTTATTTGGCCTTTTAGGTATGTTTTTCAGCAACTTTGAGAGGTCTTTTGACCTAGTTTCAGTGGGAATTTGAAAATCTCAAAAACATGAAAGATGTAGAGCTATATGAGGGCTTTTTAAAAAGTACTAGAAATCTTCATTAGAATTTGTGAGCTGAGAGTTATGGATCATGGAAGTTGGGGCTGCCACACTTGAAGTCACCATTCCAACTTTTTCTCAAATTCAAATTTCAACAACTTGGACCACCCTTAGCCATTGGATCATGCTTCATTCTTATAATTAAAGGTTTATCTGAGTGAAAATGCAGGAGAAATGACAGAAATTGAAGAAAGGAGCAAGTTGCAAGCAAGTTGTATTAAAATAATCAAAGAAATCCAAGAGAAGAAAGAGAAACTTTATGGCTCCAAACTGTAGCAGCTATGACATCTGCACTCTAGGAACTATTCAGTCACCTCACACATCTCATTCCACTTGAGTTCTTGCTTGCATTGAGCCAAGAGCATGATGGATGAAGATGTCTCAAGATTTTGTGGAAGATTTTCTCCAAATTTCCCTCCAAAGGCCAATGCAACCAAATCTGCCCCAAGCTTCTCATGGCCTATAAATAGAGACTTCTTCACACTCTCAAAACTACACCAGAGCTACCAAGAATACTAGAAAACTCATAGCTCTCTTCCTTCCTTCTTTACTTGTAAGTGAAGAAATTCACCAAAATCCATCATTTTGCACTTTTCATGCCATTTCTTGTTCCAAACACCAAAACACTTCAAAGACCATATACACACCCTTAAAATGGCCATTTGAAACTGTTCCCGTCATTACTTTCATCAAAAACTCATCAATCTAAAAGTCAACCTTCATACCTCCATATTTTGACTTTTATGCACTTTGGGAGCCAAGTCTCTACTTAAGGCCTTTCCTACCACTTCAACACCCCCAACACCTCATATCTATCTTGTTTCAACTGTCCAAAAGCTCAAAAACCAGCTGGAAGTTGGTTTACTCAAACTGTCCTAAAAGTTACCTATTGCTTCAAGAGGAAGAAAGCTTCAAAACTGGTGCCAATAGATGATCTCTGGGTTTCTTTGCTATTAAGCTTGCTCAAGAAGGACTACAAGAGGTAGGTGATCTCTAACTCTTGCTTTCTTCTCATGTATTGCATTATCCAAAACTGTTGACCATGATTTGAATATGCTTGCATTTTTTTGTGTCATTAACTCATGTTTGACATGTGAAACATATGGTGCATCTGGTGTGTGAGGTTTGGCATTGTTATGATAGTTTGTGTTTGTTCTTGTTTCATGTTTGGTATGACCTATTTGTGTGAAACCTGATTGAATGTATAAATGACATTGTGATGTTCACATCAACCA